>JAVYIG010005279.1:0-140277 GCA_035222895.1 Strongylocentrotus droebachiensis | reverse complement strand
TTCAAGAAAAAACTAAATATATTTTTGCTCAAATCTTATAGTAATGTACAATAATAATCTGATAACAGTAAGTTGGTAATCATCTTAGGCCTAAATAGGAAGGGAGATTTTCCTCTTGAATTGGTCAAGATGCCACCAAGCAAATTGTCACCTTCCCAGCACCCCTTATTTTCGGATTAAAAAAAATAATCCATGATGACAGAAACTGTCTAGAAGCTACTCCAATAGCAAGAACTTTCGAAAAATCTGCCTCGGGCAATTTTGATTAGCCTCGTCCTTCACCTTTAATAAAGTGTGTGCGAACATTACAATTACCTATGACATAATCCAAACATGATTTCACATCTAGGACAGCCAAGGACATTAGAATTATCCTTTTTTTATCCTTTGTTTTGCGAAAGACTTTTAGATCGTGTTCCCTATATAATGAACAGTTTTACGTGTTGTTGGAATCATCATCAAAATCCTACTAAATTGATCGCTTCTTTCTAAGTATCACATACCATGAAAAACACTTGGCATATAAATTTGTAAAACTGGAAATATTGTTAAACAATGCCTTTGAGCGAGATGATGTCATGCGCGGATCCAGGGGGGGCCGAGCGGGCCTTGCACCCCCTCCCCCCCCCCCCCCCTCGCCACAAAAGTAGGGCTACACTTTGGTCGAAAGTTGTAATCTCTTTAGATCTGAGAGCATTTTAAAGTCATTCGTCTTCATTGCGACACTAGGGACTTTTAGATGTGCACGACGGAGAACGTGGACTGCCCTTTCAGTAAGGCAATGTGACGTCACTGCCAGTGCCTTAAAAAGACGTCACATAGCCTTAAAAGGGCAGTCCACGTTCTCGTCGTGCAGAATCTAAAAGTCCATAATCTTCCACGTTCAGACCGTGGGGAAAAAAAGAAAGAAAAAGCTTAGGAATTTCTTTTCACCTTAAAACAGTACCCATTTTGGACGTTATATATAGATCTAGGTGAATTCACAAATACCGTTTCAAGAAAGTATTCTTTATGATCTGAAAAAGATAGATCTATATTAAAAAAAAACTCCCTAAAGACCCGAAAACAAAAACAACAACAAAACATGCAATCCAAACATGATCAAAGTAGTTATTCTCTTTATTTAAAAAGTTTTGAAGGAAACATTTATAGGGCCTAGATCTATAGGCCTACAGATAACTTGGATACAATGAGATCATGGCACAGGCTCCTTGGTCGTTGTTAATTGTTAATAGTTGTTAAAGATAAACTTGAGTTTCTGGTAGAAAAATAACGGAATTCTCACAGAATCAACGAAACTTACACTGATGGTTGAAAGGGGAAGGGTGCGGGGGAGAGAAGAAAAAATAGAAATTTTCCATTTATGGAGTTTAGGTTAGTCTATACAGACTGTAATTCCCAATACCTGAGAGACTGTATTATACAGTCTCTCAGGTATTGGGAATTACAACACAACACTGAGTGTTAAAATCAAATTAAAATTAAATTTTATCTCAATTTTGTCAGCCTCTGTCTGATTGTGTCATATAATAGCTGCAGGCAGGGGCGTACGCAGGATTTTTTCAAGGGGGGGGTTTTAAAATATTTTGCTCCCGAAAATTTGATAATCGCGCCGGCCGAAAAGTCGCTCAGTGGGGGGGGGGGGGGGGGGGGGGGGGGGGGGGGGGGGGGGGGGGGGGGGTAAGCGGACATTTTTTTTTTTTTTTTTTTTTTGGAGGTCAAAAAAAATCGCAACGACTCAGCCAGCCGAAAAATCGCTCAGTGGGGGGGGGGGGGGGGGGGGGGGGGGGGGGGGGGGGGGGGTAAGGGGACACATTTTTTTTTTTTTTTTGGTCTCGAAATTTCAAAATTTGACATTTTTTGTCGTTGGGGGGGGGGGTAAGGTCACCTTATTTAGGTTAGCCGTGGGTATAATTTTTTTTTTTTTTTTTTTTTTTTTTTAAATAATAAAAAAAAAAAAAAAAAAAAAAAAAAAAACCCAAAGGGGGGGGTTTTGGTTTTTTTTTAGGGGGTTTACATACATAAAAATACCAAAGGGGGGGGGTTTGAACCCCCAAAACCCCCCCCCCCCCTGCGTACGCCCCTGGCTGCAGGGCGGGAAAGGTGGAGGTAACAAAATAGCAAAACAGAAAACAATAGTATTACCCAGCAAGCATTATATAATCAACAATCTTGACTCGCGTCTTCGCTGGAGCGAGCGTGCATGGCTCCTGAATGAGAAACGCATATAAACTAAAACACAACAACAAAGATATATAGCTAGCTAGCGCGCGATCGAGAGAAATCTTGGAAGAATTCAATACACACGTACGTACAGCTTTGTATAACATAATAAGGTACACGTACAGCGTATACAGTGCAGTGAATTAATTGAAGGAGCTCAACAGATACTGTACATGTGTAGCCTATGCGGGATAAAATCATAGAATGCTAGTGAAAAACGAAAAAACTCGTCTGGATTGTTAATCATCTGTGGATCTTCATGCAGTTTTAGTCTGAGGGGTGATGTTCATAATGGTAAGTAGTATCCGAGCTACGTAGTAAAACGGGTCTAGACTGTGTCCCCAGTGAACAGTGTTGCTGGGATAAAAATACTAGCTGGCGCTGGCTGGCACGAGAATCTCAGATGCTAATCTACATGTACATGTAGTAGCCTAGTGTATGAACAGATGAAGGGGTGACCAAAGTTCGCGGACGTTTTAGAACATATTACAAAATGTGATATTCGATCTAGATCTATGATTTCTCATCATATTCTACACAAATTTATTTAGAAATCTATTTCAATTAGTTCTATTAGATTCTACATTAGTATTACCAAATGGACGGCAAAGTTTTTTTTTACTACAGAGTACAGATTGGTTCAACTAGACTAGTCTAGAGACTAGAGTAGATCTAGATCTAGAGCCTTTAAGAGGGTCTAGAAAAGTTGGCGCTTGTTCAGAAACCTATCCAAAACTCTGGCGTGGAGATACCCTACTAAAAGTACTAAAACATACCCAAAATGAAGTCAATATTCATTAAATCACCAAATAAAGATCGTGAGTTAAAAGTCGTTATGTTTATTACGGTTGCGAGTAGGGGCGCTGGTCTGAGAATGAGGATCGTCCTCTTAAACAAGGATATCCTCATAAACGAGGACAAAATGCGTCCTCAAAAATAAGGGTTGTCTGCATTTTCGAGGACGTTTTTTTTTCAGCGGCGCTCTGGGGGTTTCGTGTTACAGAACTGCCTGCTGGCGATGCCAAAAATGGATTCCCCGGGGGAAAATAACCCTAGTTCACCGTCTACTTTTATGGGTTGTCCGTCTTCCCAAGGATTTATTGCTTATAATGTGAAAGTCTCTGTACAATGTCAATGTAAAATGCATCAAGAAAATCATTGCAGAATCCGTTTTTTGCATCGCCAATGTGCCGATCAAAAATATGAAACGTCTGCAAAAATGCAGACGGTCCTTATTTTTGAGGACGCATGGGTCTGTGTTTATGAAGACGATCCTTATTCTCGGACCAGCGCCCCTACTGGTTGCAGATGGGCGTGCGCCTGTGTGAAGTTATCTACCATATTGTGCAGCGGTTTGCCGTGAAACCTGTGAAAAAGCGCCACCAAAGAAAACAACGGCAAACCGCTGCACAGTATTACAAGTACATACCGATGGTGGGTTGCGGGCGGGCGCGCACCTGTGTGAAGTTATCGACAGTAATGAGGATCTGAGACATTACGGTAGATAACTTCGCACAGACGCGCGTGCAACCCACGATCAGTATGCACGTTTTTCCGAAAAACACTCCAAAAATAACAAGAAAATTGACACGAAACAGGTACTAATAGACATTACGACTTTTAACTCATGATCTTTATTTGGACATTTAATGAATATTAACTTCATTTTGGGTATGTTTTAGTAGGGTTAGGGTATCTCCACGCCGAAGTGATGGGTCAAATTTTGGATAGACTTCTGAACTAGCGCCGCTTTGGTTAGATTATCTGACACAAACTCCTGCTCCTCCTAACTTTAAAGATTTCCTCAGTTCTTTTTCAGTCTTGTTGTTACTGATAGTAGTTCAAAATCTGATGGTTTTTCAAATGGTATTTCTGCAATATAATGGGCTGCAAAGCCCTCATGTGTAGATTGTGAAATGGGCCAAGTTTACCCCCTTGGGTTTTGTATGAGGGTGTAGTGGTTGAGATTGGTAGTGCCAAGGTTGACAACTTACATCCGGTAGCATGTTAAAAAGGGGAAGTCCACCCTAATATGAATTTGATTTTTATAGTTCTAAGCAGAAACAAGAGAAAAAAGTTGATGAAAGTTTGAGGGAAAGTCAATTAAAGATAACAAAGTTATTAATTGTTAAATCAAAAATTGGCAACACTGTCACGTATCTGTTCCAAAAAAAAAAAAAAATCAGAAATTTCTAATTTCCTACTTGCATTAAAACCAGCTAATTATTAGGATGGACTTCCTAACCTTAATAGACTACTTAACTTAACTACTGTAAAAGAAAGCAGACTGATGAAAGTTTGAGTTAAAGCTCTTCCACACTTTAATAATAATAATAATTCTACATTTATATTGCGCACAACTCTGCAGACATAATATTATAGGCACCCTTAGTGTACTTATCTACAAATCACATTACAAAATATGGTCATTAATCAAAATTCAACAGAACTACTAAAGATATTGCAAAATGAAAAAGCAACAAATGGTCAACATAACTACAAATGTACTACTACTAGCCAAATTAATCAAATATATTCTAACTCGAAAAACAATCTTAACAGTGTCAGTATGCCCTATTCATCAACAAAATCTTCAATTTTTGTTGAAAAATTATAATTGATGAGCTCAAGTTCAGGTCCAATGGTAGGGCATTCCAGGCATGTGGGGCAGCAACGCAAAATGACCTATCACCCCATGATCTTTTACACCGCGGTACTTTGTACTGGTCAACATTTCCCGAGTGGAGACATCTCGAAGGCTAGGCCTGTAACCGATCCGATGATTGGGGGCCGATCTTGAGCCAATCAGGGGTGATCAGATAATAATTTCCGATCGCCGATCAATAAAAATGATCGGAAAAAATCGGCAGATTTTTTTTTTTTTTTGTTTTATTGCTGAAAATGTTCAAGTTTTTGGTATCAAATGCTTTTACAAAATTTATAGCTGGGATTATTTTGTCATTTGGAGTTGTTGTAGACCATGTTTGTTGATATTTAGTGCCTTTTCATGAATTTGAAATTAATAATATTGGTCTAAGAGAAGAGGCAAAACATGCGGGCCGCCATCTTGGATTGTAATGCATGCCTACATTATAATCAACAACAACAAAAAAAATTCTGCCAATTTTTTTTTTTGCCAATTATCACAGGTGCGAGGGTGTCGCTTTGAACTTCCGATCCAATCAAAGCCCCAACTTACAGGGTTATCGAAGGCCTCCTCCATTCTACTATCTCCATCATGTAGCCAGGAGTCGTGATTTGACGTGATCTTCAATATCATGGATAGTAGTTTGTAGTCTAGCCTTTGTCTCACTGGCAGCCAGTACAATTGTTTGATTACTGGTGTGATGCGATCTGAGGATTTAGAACCAGTAATCAAGCTGAATTCTGAACCTTCTGCTGCAGACGTCTAATTTGCGAGTCCGGTAATCTGTGGAGTGTACCATCAGAGAAGGCGCATTTATACTGTCAAATACCTCATTTCTAAAAACCGTGATGTTTCACACATTGTGCATTTCTTGAGGTACTCCAGTACATTCCCAGGCTTACATGTACATGCAAATTTTTTGTTGTTGACACTACCATACTACGGCAGCAGTATCCCAGGTCCGTCTTTGAAAACTTACTCCGCCGCACAGCGGGCCAGGGAGGAACCAAAGTGCGCCAAAACTCTTTTTTGGTGATTTTTTTTTTTTTTTTTCCTTGCCCAGTTGAAATATATTTAATTCTTTATATATTCCGGCATGCACAATAAGGGTATACATTTACTCCTTCAAACAACAAAATCTTACATATTCACAGTTTTAGTGCAAAAGTGACTTATTTTATAAGTCTTTCAATTTAACATGAAGTTTTTAAGTTATTGAGATGAAATTTCTCTCACATACTCCTGATAGTTCATTTCACTGCATTAATGGGTTAGAAATGGAAAGAAACACAATCTTCAATATATAATATAGGGTAATTCACTGAAAAATGGACTATTTATCCATATTTTTTGTAAATCCAGAGGAAATGTTTGGATTTTCATGGATTTCCACTTAAATGTTACTACCAAATTTTTCTCTGAAGTCTAAGCTTTAAGTTGATACCAGATTTGGCTGCCCGATTCTGCCCGTTATTATGTTAGATTTTCCTTGCAACATTGCCCCGAAAAATGTGTTTATTTTGGTCCGCGAATGAATCCTGAAGGATTCACGGTCATAAATCACGGAGCATGGGGGCGCGTGACACTTGTTCTGACACCGCGGACCAAAATAAACACATTTTACAGATTTCTTTCAAATTTTGTATGGAGATGTATCTTGGTACATTCTACACATCTACACTTTTGGGCGATGCTGCCCTCATTGTTCCGTCTTTAATATGGTCAATGGTCATACATGTATGTCTTTTATGCGCTCTAACTGCCACATTTCTTTACGATTTTTTTAAAAATATTGAATGGAGGTGTGTCTTACAACAATCTACACATCTTTGGTGTTTGGTGATGCTGCCACCTGTGTTTTGTCTGTTATAGGGTCAAAGGTCATATTGTGGTGGTTGTCTTTTGTGCTCTCTAACTGCCACATTTCTTGACAGCTTTCTTTCAAATTTTCTACAGAGATGCATTATACTCTAATCTACACACATATTGTTTGAGTGATTCTCCTCCTAGTCTTGACAATATAGTCCGAGCCACTAGTGGCGATCTCTATGTCATCCTTTTGTTTCAGGGAGGGAGAGGGGATCTTTGTCCCTCCTTCAAAGTTCAAACATAAGGATGACACAAAATTACTGCCACTGCCGGGGGATACATTCGCATTGTGCGGCAACACAGATTGCAGTATTTCTAGTTATTCTTTGTTTTTCTTTCTATCACATTCTCCTTATGTCTTTCCTAATGTTATTCTTTGTTTTTTCCTTCTATCACCTTCCCTTATGTAATTTTGTGTTTTTATCGTTTCATAATTTTCTTCCTACCATTCTTGTTATTCTTTGTTTTTCCATCTTTCATCTTCTCTTCTATCTTTCCATTATCTATTGTTTATCATTTTCTCTTTCTGTCTTTATTCTTTGTTTTTTATCATTCTATATCACTTTCTCTTTCTTTTTTTTCCTCATGTTAATCTTTGTTTCTTCTATCTATCATCTTCTCTTATGTAATTCTTTGTTTTTTATCATTCTATATCACTTTCTCTTTCTTTTTTTCCTTATGTTAATCTTTGTTTCTTCTTTCTATCATCTTCTCTCGTGTTATTCTTTGTTTTTATCATTCTCTCACTTTCTCTCTCTGTCTTTCCATGTGTTATTCTTTTTTTCTTCCTTCTATCACCTTTTCTTATGTTATTCTTTGTTTTTATCATTCTCTCACTTTCTCTCTCTGTCTTTCCATGTGTTATTCTTTTTTTCTTCCTTCTATCACCTTTTCTTATGTTATTCCTTGTTTATCATTCTATCACTTTCTCTTTCTGTCTAAGTTCATTATGTTATTCTTTGTTTCTTCCTTCTATCACCTTCTCTTATGTTATTCTTAAGTACGACAGCTAGCCCCGCTCCTAAACTGCTAAAGTCATGTGACCTAACATTGCGATGTTTCAGCTGCAAACGTTTATACTAGCCAAAAACGCCAAATTACACAAAAAATTCACACTTCAGTTTGGAATGTTTCAGGCTTGTCATTTTTGCTGGTAAAGGGTAGTTGCCTAGGCAACATTACTGAAACATCGCGGTCAGGCTCTGGTTTGGCATTTTTTGGCATGTTTGGATGACAGTGTAAATGGCCCTTATGGTACTTTTTGGTACCATTACTGTATGTAAGTCCAATCTTGCATAATAACGATGATAACGCTCACATAAGGCGCATCTTCATCATCTCGAGATTGCCAAATAGCCCGCTATTTCTGATTTGGGAAAAAATCCCGAAGTAACAAATCGCGTCTTCACTATCTCGAGATTCAACCTGGAAACTTGAAACTCGACCTTGAGAAATTAGCTCAAGATATTTTGCTCAGGGTTAGAGCATATTGCGAATCTTCGGTCTAGTGAAGATGCACGGGACAAATAGCTGGATATTTTGCCAAATAGTGGGATATTTTGCATACTATCCCAAGATATCTTGGGATGACAATCCTGCATGACCAAATATCCTTCTAATTGCTACTTCGGTCTGATGAAGACGCAAATTAGCTGGATAGTTTGCGATCGGGACAGTTCAAATTGCTGGATATTTGGCAAACTAGATAGTGAGGGCAGGTCTAGCTTTCACCTCTCCCTAGCCTATAATCTAGGCGGAGTGCCGAGCTTTTTTCTTTGCTGCTAGACTAACCCTAAGCAGAACGTCTGATACGGCGAGACTACGAACCGTGAGTCGCGAAGCGGCTCACCGCCTATACTCACTGGTCTAGCTTTAGTCGTTGTTTTTGTCTCGCCTGCGTAGCAAAAAAGCGAGACATAGGCGCCGCTTTTCCGGTGACGGCGGCGACGGCGACGGCGGCGGCGACTGCGACGGCGGCGTCAACATCAAAAACTTAACCTAAGGTTAAGTTTTTGAATTTTTGATATAATTTTGAAAGTATAAGTTCTTAGTCAATGAAACTTTGACTATAGGGTAATCAAGTATCCCCAATCATGTGAGTAGAATTTCAGATCACAAAGTCAAGGTCAAAGGTCATTTCAGGTCAACAGACTTGGACTATGTTGTAGCATCATCATTGAAAACTTAACCTAAGGTTAAGTTTTTGAATTTTTGATATAATTTTGAAAGTATAAGTTCTTAGTCAATGAAACTTGGACTATAGGGTTATCAAGTCTCCCCAATCATGTTAGTACAATTTCAGGTCACTAAGTTAAGGTCAAAGGTCATTTAAGGTCAACAAACTTAGACTTTGTTGTGGCATCAACATCAAGATTTTCAAAATGCTTCTTCTTCGTTATTTTTCAACCGATTTTGATTCTGATTGTTTCATATGATAGGGCTAGGAGGGGGATTTAAAATTTCTACACAGAATCGTGAAATTCATTATCTATGCTAATTTATGCAAATTTATTCGAAATCACAAAAAAGGCTTCTTCTCCTTCATTTCTAGACCGATTTTGATTTGGTTTGCTTTATATCGTAGAGTTAACTTTGGTTCACTAAACATCTACACAGAATTTTGAAATTGTTCTCCATTAATTAATTATGGTAATTTATGCAAAATTTGTTCCAAAAATAACAAAAATTGCTTCTTTTCCCTCATTTCTTGACCGATTTTGATTTGGTTTGCCTTATCTGGTAGAGCTAAATTTGGAACACTAAGCTTCTACACAGAATTGTGAGATTTTGCTCCATTGATTATTTATGGTACTTTATGCAAATGAAATGAAATTATGTACCTTCCAGGGCATCAAATTTTTATTTTTGACCAGTTCAAAAGTGTACCACATAAAATTTACGATATTTTTTGTTGCGAGATGCGGATGAGCGCTACGTCATTGACGTTCTGGTTTATCATATTGAATTACGTTATGCAGGCGAGACCGCCGAGAGCGTTTCCCTTGTTTTTATTATCGACCCTGAATCCGTGGCAGTTTTCGTACGAAAAACTGCCACGGATTCATGGTCGATAATAAAAAAACAACGACTAAAGCTAGACCAGTGAGTATAGGCGGTGCGCGGCTCACGGTTCGTAGTCTCGCCGTATCAGACGTTCTGCTTAAGGTTAGTCTAGCAGCAAAGAAAAAATCTCGGCACTCCGCCTAGATTATAGGCTAACCTCTCCCAAGAACTCAACCTTCTCTTTAACCCTGGGATCATATGGTAGTTAACAGATGTGGGACTGGATGATTAATGGTGTCTGGCTAGTCTTCAGGCGCAGACTCTTGTCAGTCGCTAGTAATCCATGACACAGTAGCAATCCAAACCAGAGAGTCTGAACCACAAGACTATACAGACTTCTTTAATAGTCTACTGCATTCCATAGGCCATGTATATGCCCCAGACACAGCCAGAGACTCAAAAATCTTAGGCTTGCTCAAGGAGTCAAGGTTTTTTTACGAACTTTACAGAATTGTGTCCAAGTGTCAACTAGAGACTACATGTATATAGAGTCGGTGCTTACAGACTAATGCATTGCTACATATTAAAATTTGTACAAACAACATCTTCTATGTTTACTGAGGGAGGTGTTTTTTTTTAAACTCTCAAACCCTGGTTTACTCATGTACAGGTGTACCATGTACAGGTGTTCTTTGTCCATTAAAAAGTAGGCATATATAAGGAACATGACTAACTGTGGGTGGAAAACTGGAAATTTAGTGAGGCGATACAGCTTCTTGGAGTCTATAAATTTGCTGGCTGTTGTGTGATGCATTAAACTCTCATCTCCATACATGTTGAATGTTAAACAGGAAACCAGACCAGATTGCAAAGGATGTCCTTTGGTAGTAGCCAGTGCCGGACAAGTGCATTGGTATTGTGATTTTTGATTACCAGTCAAGCATGGAATCCACTATTATGGCTGTCCTTTGTGTACCGGTATGTACAATTTGTATTTATTTCACATGTACCTGTATTTGAAAAAATCATTACTTGTCTTCTAGGAATACTTACAGTATTCATCAAAGAATTTGCTGTCCATTTGTGTAATTTACTATTATTATTTTTCCATGTCTTAAAATCATGTTTACATGTACCTCCCTTTCATTGGAAATTTAATGTACATGCATGTATTGTGTATTATGAAACTTCTTTGAGTACAAAATGTACATGAATCTCATTTTTGATTTAAAAAATGATGTTTCCAAATTTGTACATGCTTATTTCCATCACATATAAGGCAAAGATTTAACTTTTTTTCTATTTATTTTTCTAAATACTTTTTTTCTTCTTCAATAAATGGTTAGATTATGCAAAAGTTATTAATACTGGTATGTTTAGTATTTGAAAAAAAACAGAAACAGATACTGATTGTTCATTCTTCTTAAAGGTATTACAAAGTTTGGGTATGGGGTCATGAATTTGGTTCAAATTAACGTATTGGAAGCATATGCGATCCTACAATATAGAGAGATCGTTGTCGCGGTTGAAATCGAGTCTAAAGTTATGAAATTGTAAAAAATAAACTCTTTATGTTGTATAGCTCCCTCTCAAGGTCAAGATATCAATTTAGCTATAAAACAATGTTTCTTGACTACAACCGACCAATTAGCTATCCCATTTGGAAATTGTATATCGATCATAACTACATATTCTGAGATTTTCATGGTCGCAGCTACCATCGTAAGACCGTAGGCGCTATTTAAAATTTATCAAAATTTACCGGGAGCACCAGTAAAATTTGATATTCAATTTATCTCGAAGGCAAATATATTATAGGGGCTAAATTTTCTATTGCTTATAATTAATCCACAGGGGCATCCAAATATATACATGTATGTACATGTACATGTATATCAAAATTGTAAAGAATCACTATCCAGTCCATTTTCAAAATTTACAAAAACTTTGTATTACCTATAAGAGATAATAAAGAAACTAGACATATAATACTTGTTTGGAACAAGTATAGGTGGGCTGGTCAACTAACATTTGAGACAAAATAGAGCAAAAATAAGCGACATACTGCTTACAAATTCTTAAAAGACAATATCATGTAGATTCATAACGTGAACTAAATTCACCTTCTATAGGCATAACACGCAAATTATGAAGTTTTTGACATGAGGCCTTTAATCAAAATTTTCACTATGATGACGTCATCAAAATGAAAAATGGTTATTACTGCGCTTGTAGAGAATTGTCTTAGCTACAACATATCGAAATTTTGAAGAAAATTGATCAATATTTACAGAGATACAATCAATTTTACATAAATATGCTGACGTCATAATATGCAAATTCGTATTTTGAGTTCCAAGGCCATTGTGATGATGTCACAATACACTTAATGGCCAAATGAGACATGGAATCATATTTCCGACTCATACTCTATCTTAATATGAAAAAAAATTGAGGATCCCGGTGCATTCCAAAGAGCTATAACGGATTTTGTATAGGCATGTTTTTGCCCATATATGCTATGTATTAAAAGACCTCGCACGCACTGACATTTATCTTGAATTTACGCTCATCTTGTTAATAATGGTCATAAAGAGATAAACATGTAATCAAATTCCTTGAAAAAATATGAGAAATATCATGAAAGAAAAAAAAATGGCGATTCTATGTTTTTTAATGGTGTTACGCGCGAAAACGCGCGCGCATGCTCGTACGCGCGATTTTTTATAAAATGCTTAAAATGACCTGAAACGTATGCAAAATAAATTTGAGACGATTTTGAGCATTTCAAATGTTTGCGCGCGCATTTACGCGCGGACGTACGCGCACGCGCGCGTTTTTTGACCTGAAATTGACTGGACTGATATTGACCTTGATCATAATAAATATGAATGAGAAATACCTTTTGGTTATGAAGATATGATCATGAGTTTATTTTCAGAAAAATTCACAAAATGGCGCCTAGATGACGTCATCAGTCAAGGTCAAGGTTGAAAACCTTACTGTGTTATGTCCATATGCCTATACATATGTGTGCCAAATATCAAAGCATTTGATTGAACCATTACAAAGTTATCATGCTAACAAAAAAGTGGGTCGAAATAAGAAAAATAAATAACTAGACATATAATACTTGTTTGGAACAAGTATAGGTGGGCTGGTCAACTAAAATTTGAGACAAAATAGAGCAAAAATAAGCGACATACTGCTTACAAATTCTTAAAAAACAATATCATGTAGATTTATAACGTGAACTAAATTCACCTTCTATAGGCATAACACGCAAATTATGAAGTTTTTGACATGAGGCCTTTAATCACAATTTTCACTATGATGACGTCATCAAAATGAAAAATGGTTATTACTGCGCTTGTAGAGAATTGTCTTAGCTACAACATATCGAAATTTTGAAGAAAATTGATCAATATTTACAGAGATACAATCAATTTTACATAAATATGCTGACGTCATAATATGCAAATTCGTATTTTGAGTTCCAAGGCCATTGTGATGATGTCACGATACACTTAATGGCCAAATGAGACATGGAATCATATCTCTGACTCATACTCTATCTAAATATGAAAAAAAATTCAGGATCCCGGTGCATTCCAAAGAGCTATAACGGATTTTGTATAGGCATGTTTTTGCCCATATATGCTATGTATTAAAAGACCTCGCGCGCACTGACATTTATCTTGAATTTACGCTCATCTTGTTAATAATGGTCATAAAGAGATAAACATGGAATCAAATTCCTTGAAAAAATATGAGAAATATCATGAAAGAGAAAAAAATGGCGATTCTATGTTTTTTAATGGTGTTACGCGCGAAAACGCGCGCGCATGCTCGTACGCGCGATTTTTTATAAAATGCTTAAAATGAGCTAAAACGTATGCAAAATAAATTTGAGACGATTTTGAGCATTTAAAAATTTTGCGCGCGCATTGACGCGCGCGTTTTTTGACCTGAAATTGACTGGACTGATATTGACCTTGATCATAATAAATATGAATGAGAAATACCTTTTGGTTATGAAGATATGATCATGAGTTTATTTTCAGAAAATTTCACAAAATGGCGCCTAGATGACGTCATCAGTCAAGGTCAAGGTTGAAAACCTTACTGTGTTTTCTCCATATGCCTATACATATGTGTGCCAAATTTCAAGGTATTTCATTCAACCATTTTTAAGTTATCTTGCTAACAAAAAAGTGGCGAGAATTAAGAAAAATAAATAAATAAAGGCAATTTTAACAAAAATATAAGGTGGTCTGTATTAGATACAGCCCACCTGATAAACTAGACATATAATACTTGTTTGGAACAAGTATAGGTGGGCTGGTCAACTAAAACTTGAGACAAAATAGAGCAAAAATAAGCGACATACTGCTTACAAATTCTTAAAAAACAATATCATGTAGATTCATAACGTGAACTAAATTCACCTTCTATAGGCATAACACGCAAATTATGAAGTTTTTGACATGAGGCCTTTAATCAAAATGTTCACTATGATGACGTCATCAAAATGAAAAATGGTTATTACTGCGCTTGTAGAGAATTGTCTTAGCTACAACATATCGAAATTTTGAAGAAAATTGATCGATATTTACAGAGATACAATCAATTTTACATGAATATGCTGACGTCATAATATGCAAATTCGTATTTTGAGTTCCAAGGCCATTGTGATGATGTCACGATACACTTAATGGCCAAATGAGACATGGAATCATATTTCCGACTCATACTCTATCTAAATATGAAAACAAATTGAGGATCCCGGTGCATTCCAAAGAGCTATAACGGATTTTGTATAGGCATGTTTTTGCCCATATATGCTATGTATTAAAAGACCTCGCGCGCACTGACATTTATCTTGAATTTACGCTCATCTTGTTAATAATGGTCATAAAGAGATAAACATGGTATCAAATTCCTTGAAAAAATATGAGAAATATCATGAAAGAAAAAAAAATGGCGATTCTATGTTTTGTAATGGTGTTACGCGCGAAAACGCGCGCGCATGCTCGTACGCGCGATTTTTTATAAAATGCTTAAAATGACCTAGAACGTATGCAAAATAAATTTGAGACGATTTTGAGCATTTAAAAATTTTGCGCGCGCATTGACGCACGGACGTACGCGCACGCGCGCGTTTTTTGACCTGAAATTGACTGGATTGATATTGACCTTGATCATAATAAATATGAATGAGAAATACCTTTTGGTTATGAAGATATGATCATGAGTTTATTTTCAGAAAATTTCACAAAATGGCGCCTAGATGACGTCATCAGTCAAGTTCAAGGTTGAAAACCTTACTGTGTTTTCTCCATATGCCTATACATATGTGTGCCAAATTTCAAGGTATTTCATTCAACCATTTTCAAGTTATCTTGCTAACAAAAAAGTGGGTCGAAATAAGAAAAATAAATAAATAAATAAAAAAAATAATAAAGGCGATTTTAACAAAAATATAAGGTGGTCTGTATTAGATACAGCCCACCTGATAAATAAATAATAAAGGCGATTTTAACAAAAATATAAGGTGGTCTGTATTAGATACAGCCCACCTGATAATATTGATAATGATGAAAACACTTTCACTGTGAGAATTTAACTGATACAACACCAAAATTCTGAAAGAGCTCCTGCAAACTTCAACAGAAAAGTTTTTCACACAGAGTCATGCATGCATGACCTAGCTACATGTAATATGTATACAAACATGTACATGTAGCCAACATGTAAAAGTGTTTGAGCTGTAAAAATGTTTCCAGCTCAATCACTGTCAACTCACCACTCAGAAAATGGGACCAAATGTTTGGATTTCTGTTCAGACTCGGAGGAAAAGTAGTCTGTCATCTTTGGTTTTAAAAACAGCATTGTTTACTATTATTATTATTAAATCAGCGCCTTAAACTGGAACTCGAAGTAAAATCGCACGAGTTTTCGGACACGGACCTTGGATACTTCAACTGAACTATGGTGGTGGCCAAAACAATTAAATATCTATATACATCTGTATACCCGGTATATATTTTTTTTAAATTTAAATTTATATAAACAAAAAAATGGCGTCCGAGTATTCAAGTATTCGCCTGTAAGCCTGGGAGTGTACTCGAGTACCTCATTACACGGTTATGCACAGGTTTATAGGCTTACGGTTGCACAATGTGAGAGGGGGAGAATTGGGGAGTCCTGAAAAGGATTATTGGTAATCTTTCTCTCTTGAGTTTCTTTCTTTTCTGCATGTCCATGCATGTGAGGCCTATGCATATGAAGGGTGTGGTGTACATTGTTAATTGTAATTTGCGTGGGTATGTGGTCATCTGGTGTGAGTACATGTATGCATAGACTTATACCAGTAAGAAGTCCCTCAAACAAACTTACCAGGCTCACAATCCCTTGATAACCATACTTTGCATCATTACAGGTACTGTAGGCCTTTTTACATTGCAGAAATTTTTGTTGTTGAAAAACTAGTGGATTTTTAAACTTAATTTCACACTGACGAAATAACAGAAAAAAAACGTCAGTGTTTGATATTTCTTATGTTTGTTTGGTGTGAGTTGTGCACAACCATCCTATGTCGCTGCTCTGCATGCGTTGATCAGAAGCGAGGAGAGTCGATCACATGACCGGAAAAAAAAAATCGGTGAAGGTTCGGCCCGCGTTTCAAAAGCAACACTGCAGAGGGATTTTTTTAATTATATGCAAGTTTTTTGTTATTGTTTTGTAGTTACCTTGTGAGAATGTGAGAAAAACTATGGTTTTTGCTGGCACTTGCAGTGTAAATGCACCTAGAGACCATTGGAACCTTCAGTTCATGAGAAGAAACCTGGTTGAATGCTATTTTAACATTTATATCCCCACTGCACTACTTATAGCTACTTTCGCCCTCTACATGTATATAGCAAACAATGCCTAATTGGTGACCATTGGTCCCCCTTCATTCCTCATAGTTTGAGCGAATTCTGCTGACAAATAAAGCAGATATGAGAGGGGGAATTTTCAGTGATAAGGTGAGCACTTCGATGACCGTTAAATATTCCATATGATTTCGGTGTTATCAGCGAGTTAATTGCACCGCTCCGCACCGCCTGATAAAGAAAGAATAGAAAACTAGATTTTAATTCCTCACTTTGACGAATTAGGTGGTCTGTCTTCAATCTTTTGATAGATTTGAATATTTACTATACAGTGTTTATAGAGAAAGGTTATATCAGGGCTGTCAACCCTCCCGCATTTGGAGGGAGTCTCGCGCCTCCACGCTCATTCTCCCGCCGTCCCAATAGCTCATAGCGGGAGACTCCCGCCAGCACGCCTTTCCTCCCGCCCTCCCGCTTCGATGTAGAATCTCCCGGTTTATGAAAAAAAACCTCCCGCCACAACCGGGACAAAAACAAAAATGTGCTCTTACCCCCCCCCAAAATGATAAGAAATTTGGCCAAATCTTTGCAAAGTTACAAGCACTGTACACAGAATGATGTATATGGGACTACACGAGCACGTGGCGTAAAAATCCTACCCCCGAGTTTTACAATGTTACATGACATATTTAGAATATAAAGGCATTTGAAGAGCCATGCTTTTCAGGGAACATGTCTTATCTGATGTTCTTCCACACTTGCATAATAAGAATGATAACGCTCACAAATTATTTTTCACCTCTTCCCAGAACTCAACCTTTTCTGTAAGTATTGGCTGAGATATGACCATCTGAAGAAATAGATTTCCCATACATGTACTGTACATGGACATGTATACCATATGAGGAGCTCAGTGTTATTTTGCTCTGGTTCCTAATATTATGAGCCAGAGCAAAATAACACTGAGCTATTTCTTCAGATGGTCATATTGGTTTTTTGATGGTTTGATGGTCTTTCGGAAAATGAAGAAAAAATTGAGAAATTAAAAAATAGATTTTTAATGACATCACACTTCACCACTCTATGGCAGGCCAATTAATGGTACGTGTTCGATGCCTCCCGATCTACTGCACATTGCCATCTGGTATGCATTTTAAATCCTACCCTTTATTCTCAGTTGCAGACTCAGCATTCAGGTGATTCTCTGTTTTTCTGCTTTCCTTGAAAGGGGAATAATAATAATCATCTGGATTTATATAGCGCTTAATATGGAATACTGTCTCTTAATCTCTAAGCGGTTTACAGATCTGTATTACTCCGGTCACTAAAGATGCATTCACACACAATGTGCACCATCTCCACTCCCTGGGAAGTATTCTTACCATATGGTCACCGTGAGGGCATAGGCAATCCTTAAACACAAATGCTTTCGTCATCCTACCAGGCCCCCATCTCTCTTGGGTATTGAGTGGCAAATGTAGATTATTGCCTTGCCAAAGGACGTTAGTGTCCTTCTTACAATTTTATTTGTATGAGAGCGGAAAAATAAGAGGAACATACATGGCGAAATGTTGAAATAAATCAGACCAATAAAATAGGAGATACTTGTATATACCGTACATGTATTGTATATTTGATATTTGTATACAAATATATATTTTTTATTGCATTATTTTATTTATATACACAGGGCTCTTTTTTTGTTTTTTGTTTCGTATGTTTGTTACACGTATTTTTCTCTATCAAAGCGCTATGAGGACCGAAAGGTGGACCTGTGCGCTATACAAGTAGCCACTATTATTATGTTACAATAAATTGAGAACATATAATCTATTTAAGCAGAGTATACAAACAGAGACATATTTATTAACCGTTAAAAACTGTAGACTACGAACAAATATTTGCCGATTTAGAATTAGTTTACATAACCTACCGATAAAAATCGGAAGACAAACAACCGTAGACCTCTGGTAAAAAATACCTTCACATTTAAGAACTTGTAATGACTGTAACTTTGGAAGGGTTGGCGATAAATTTCAAACGTAGCAGTGTTGTGGACTAGTGGATAAGTCACCCAACTGCAGTACGGGGTTCAAGTCCTGCCGCGGCACGGCACTAATGTTCTTTAGCAAGACTTTAATCTACATTTGCCATTCTCCACCCAGGTGTAAATGGGTACCTGATATGCTTGAGCGCTAGTTACTTTGGCAGCTCGGCTACGCCCAGGGTAATACATGTATGTGTAAAGGGCAATGAGCTTCACTACATGTACAGTATATACGTTAAATAACAATATTATTATACCACGATGGATTGAACTGTACATGTATATAAGGCTGAAAGGAGGGTATTTCTCAATAAAACGGCTGAAATATCGGGGGGGGGGGGGTGTTTCACAAAGATCCCAAGTCAAACTTAACTCTAAGTTGGACTTAAATATTATGGAGAGCCATTTGTAGCCTTAAAAAAAAATATATTCAAAAGCGAAAATTCAAGCATTTTAGACTTTTTATAAATTCCACACCAAGAACATGAAATCTCCTTGAAAATAGAAAATATGAATGATATGAATCTACATTTTATGCCTTTCAAAATAACTTTCACAAAATATTTTCATTGATGATAATGGCTTTCCATAAATTTTGAGTCCAACTTAGAGATAATTTCAACTTAGGATCTTTGTGAAACACCCCCCTGGACAGTTTGAAGAACTGTTTAGCAATGAAGAGAACTTTGTAAGCATTATCACTTAATAATCATTTAATCACTTCTGTAAGTATATTAAAACAATCATAAATACTCTAGGGGAATTTTAACATCCTATTTTTTTTTATTTTTTAGAACATCAATTAGGAAATTATCATTCCCTTTTGTTTTGTATCTTTATTGTTAAACATAGGCTGGTAGGTGTCATAGAATTATTTGTTATAGTATCATTTACCACATACAAGCTATCGGTACAATGTTTATTGTTAATTTGTGATTACTTGAGAAACTATACCACTTGTTGGAGACCTTTCAAATGAGTTAGTGTGTTGTCCTGGGCCTGTCTTATAAAGAGTCGCGATCGATTCAAACCAATCACAACTCCTATTCTGTTTACATGTATATGACCGGTTGCGATTAATTTTGAAGTCGCGATTAATTTAAATCAATCGCAACTCTTTATATAAAGGGACCTGAGCCCCGTCTTATAAAGAATTTATATTATTTGCGATTGATATCGATCGCAACTACATGTACATGTATGCACATAGGCGCGCCGGAAGCAGTTTGGGATTGGGGGGGGGGGGGGGGGGGGCAAACATTCCAGGGGGCTCACCTTCCAGGGGCAGTGACGTAACGAGCAAAAACGTTTGGAAGGGGAGGGGGCAGAAGAAAAATCTGCATCACCACCACCACCAATTGGCGTTTTGTGAGTTAAAACCTAATTATTCTCAAGTTGAATCAATAGAGTTCGTGTATCTTCAGGAGCTTACATGGGTAAAAAAGTAGGGAACTATGGGTTCGATTAATGAGGAATTTTGAGCTGTTCCCCCAGGCGAGTATTCCGTAGTTAAAATAAGGTAAGATTAGTGTAGAGTTCAAGGTAAACAAGACATGGATAGGAAATGTGATTTTAAGTTAGCCGATGGCACCTGTATTTCTTGATATAAGCTAGTATGCTAATTGCATAAATGAAAAAGTGGGTACATGGTACGGATGGATAGGTTGTGCAATTACAGCGCAATTGTTCTACCGAGGGGTCTAAAAATAATATGAGAACATGTGGCAAATAAAGGTAAACCTTGGGCGGGCAAAAATACTGAATTTAATCATTTTTCATTACACATCTAGCATTACATGAAATGATATATTCTTTTGGTATCGTACCCCAACCCTGATCCCTTCCCCCGGCCCCCTCCCTCCCGCACCAAGAAGAAAGTTTTAAAAATATATATGTGTCCATTTTCGCTAAAAGTGACCATTATGACAGCAACACAAATTGCGATGGCCCTTAGACGGTATTCGTAGACTAGAAACATATAATATAAAACGAGATCCTAAATTATGATGATGATGTGAATATAATGCTCCGTGATAAAAACAATAAATAACATATGAAGGGGATATAGGGGACCGCCTAGAGGGCCCTTGGTGGGGTCCGGGGGCGGAGCCCCCGATGCTCGGGAGTTTTAAGCATTTAATTACGGTCAGATGAGCATATTTTGATACCTCATTATTTTGTGACATAGACAGGTCACTTATTTTTTCTCTCTCTCTTTCTTTCTTTTTCTCTTTAACAATTTTTTTCAAAAAGTGAGGGGGGCTCGAGCCCCCGAGCCCGGCCGTTCTGCAGACCCTGACATACAGGCTTATAAATAAGCATATTTTTCGCCCGACTGTAAATTTGGGAATTTCTAATTTCCAACAAACTTACAAAAAAATTGAGAAAAAATACGGGAAAATCATGTCATTTCAGCAACATTTGTAAATCACTGGTATCAAATAAAAATTAACCCCCCCCCCCTATCAGTACGCCAGTGTTCAGGGGCTCATGAGCTTCTCACCCCTATAACAAAACACAGACACGCTTTCCCATTCTCTCACAATATGTCAACGATATGCGCGCGCTATTATAAAAACCTCCATTGATAAATATAGGTAGCATGCGCAATGTTTAGGAAATTTAATTCCTGTTAACTTTCCTTTTCTTTGAATAGAATTGTATAAGTCATTTAATTCAGGTTTTTATTATTGTTATGTTCTTTGGGGTTAAAAATACAAACCATCTTTACTCCTTTACTCCTTTTTTTGAGGGGGGGGGGGCGTTTGGGGGGGGCCCCCACTTTTTTTATTGGGGGGGGCAACTGCCCCCCCTGCCCCCGACTTCTGGCGCCTATGTATGCACATGAGAGATAGGAGACTGCAAACCTGCGATTGATTGGAGGACTTGCGATTTAATCGTAACTCTTTATAAGACGGGGTACCGATGAACCATACAATTGTAAAAGTAAATATTGCCGTCTTATAAAGAATTGATATTAATTGCGATTGATATCGATCGCAACTATGCACATGAGAGATAGGAGACTGCAAACCTGCGATTGATTGGAGGACTTGCGATTGATTCTGATTAAATCGTAACTCTTTATAAGACGGGGCCCTGATGAACCATATAATTGAAAAAGTAAATATTTTCCACTGTTCACTTGACGATGCTCTCTCTTTTCATACAGAGAAACATGGCCTCAATGGTGCGGACTTACATGATGCTATGTATAGCAGGCCTGGTTGTCACAATATGTATTCTCATGGTGATGTACAACGGTTCCGGCTCAGATGTCAGGGAAATGGTCGTCAAGGTCGATGCTTTGTCTGATGATGCCCCACCGTAAGTAATGATGATGATGGTGGTGGTGTTGGTGGTGGTGATGGTGGTGGTGGTGGTGGTGGTGGTGGTGGTGGTGCATGGTGGTGGTGGTGATGGTGACGAGAATGGTGGTGGTGATGATGATAATGGTGGTGATGATGATAATGGTGGTGGTGATGATGATGGTGGTGGTGGTGGTGTTGGTGATGGTGGAAGTAATGATGATGGTGGTGGTGGTGATGGTGGTGATGATGACATTAATAATAATAACAATAATAATAATAAAAATATTAATAACAAAGTCATTAATGTATATACCGCTCTGACACATATTAGATGGTTCCACAGCGCTTCACAGAGTTCAAACATTCAACGATAATCATTGAACAGGAGCAGGGAAAAAATTAATATTCATTTTTCGGGGGCTACTTTTCAAGCTTGCCTGCATGAAAATAACACTCTAAAATTTGTTTTGCATTGAACTCTATGCAAATTTACTGGGGCTCTTTTCTGATTTTTGGGGGCTCTTTTGGGCATTTCGGGGGCAAATTCGCCCTGAGCCCCCGTGTATTTTTTTCACTGAACAGGAGAGTTTTGAGAACCTTCTTGAAAAAATATATTGAAGGAGACAGGTGGACAGATCATGGCAGGTCATTCCAAGGTCATGTTACAGAGGCCTGAAATACATTATCACCAGATTAAAAATGTTTAGAGAATACCAAAATTCATTGCATGGCTATCTATGACAATCGTATTAGGCCATTTAAAAAATATACATGTTTAGCGTCCCCGCCCGCTATGAGGCGCCGTTTGTAAAACAATTATATAGACAAATTATATGTTATATAATCATTATTTAACAAATAATAGCCATTATTTACATATAATGCAAGAAAATGTACATTTTTATTTGTATATAATTTTTTACACATTTTTATTATTTATAAATAATTACAATTCATACTTCATTATTTATAAATAATGACAAAGTACGTTTCATTATTTATAAATAATTACAATTCACACTTTCATTATTTATATATAATGAAAAGCGTATTTCCATTATTTATATATAATTGTCATTATTTATAAATAATTACAATTCACACTTTCATTATTTATATATAATGAAAAGCGTATTTCCATTATATAATATATAATGAAAAGCACATTTCAATTATATAATATATAATGAAAGGCGTATTTCCATTATATAATATATAATGAAAAGCGTATTTCCATTATATATTATATAATGAAAAGCACACTTCCATTATATAATATATAATGGAAAGCACATTTCCATTATATAATATATAATGAAAAGCGTATTTCCATTATATATTATATAATGAAAAGCACACTTCCATTATATAGTATATAATGGAAAGCACATTTCCATTATATAATATATAATGAAAAGTGTATTTCCATTATATAATATATAATGAAAAGCACATTTCCATTATATAATATATAATGAAAGGCGTATTTCCATTATATAATATATAATGAAAAGCACATTTCCATTATATAATATATAATGAAAAGCACATTTCCATTATATAATATATAATGAAAAGCGCATTTCCATTATATATTAAATAATGAAAAGCGCATTTCCATTATATATTAAATAATGATTGTGTATGCAAATAACAATGGTTGGTAACGCCCATAATATGAATATTCATGAGCTTGACTGCCCATATTATCCTCTATTCCAGGCACCTTTCCATTTTGTGTTCTTTGTGCATTCTTATCAGAAATCCTACGAGCGGTAAATAAGTCTCTGTATCACTATTCTCCTTCTTATTTGTATGCAGATTTGGGTATAATGATTGATAACGGTAATCATCCTCATTATTTTAATAAGAAATTTTTCTATCTGTGATGGAAGTTTTTATGTACGATTGCCTGATCTGAAGACAAGACTTTTGCTGTATGCATATTTAATATATGACGTCACCCACACAGAGTGAGGGTTCGAGGTTTTCTTTGAAAGTTTGATGGTGAGTACAGCTGTAATTACGTTCAAATCTCGTAAATTGAATCATATTTATAAACATATCTAACGATAGTATGAATCTGCTGATTTGTCTGTACATTATGAAGTGGTTTAAAATGGTTATATCTGATGAATTTAGGAGTAATTTACACTCGAACTTTTGATCCGTTATTTATCGTCGTGAGAAATATTTCAGCTCGATTGCCAGTCACTCCTTGATCCTTGGCCCAAACTTTCGGGCGAGACCGGAGACCCTCTCTGCAAATTAGATACGCGAGTATAGGTTCTATAGGCAGCTGGCAGATCACTAGCTTCACTAGCGCTAGCTGCATCAATGATTCAAGCTTTTTGTTACTTTTAGGTCCAACTACTTTCATAGTTGGGTCAGAAGAAAGTTAGTTGGTTGGGTCACTAAAAAGCATGGTCACAGTTGACATGAGTAGTTGACATGAGTTGTGAACAAGCTCCAAAATTTGGACCAGATACCGGGATACTAAGTTAGTAGAAAATTTGAGGCCTAGGCCTACAGACCAGTAAATAATTGGACTACCTGTGAACAGGCGCGGATCCAAGATTAGAGGGGGCCCAAATTTGAAATTATGCAAACCAAATATTGGTACGTGATAGTGACACCGGCAGTGGCAAAATGAGCAAAAACGGGGGGGGGGGGGGGGGGGGGGGGGGGGGGGGGGGGTACTACGGGGGAGACAAAAAAATCTGCACCACCCCACTCTTACATGCAGGCCCCGCTAAACGTTTCTCTAAGTAGGTGGGGGGGGGGGGATGTTTTTACGATCAGGTAGAGCGTTGTGAAATTGGCGTGGTGTCTAAGGGCAAAGAACCTGCGGGGGTCAAGGGGTAGAACCCCCAGAAGCTCAGGGGTATTATAGGCATTTAATTAGGGTCAGATGAGCATATAAAGGCAAGGGCCTTTGCCCCCCCCCCCTCCCCCGAACTTCAACTTGTTGGCGGGAAAATTGCAACTGATATCACCCTTCTTTTCTTCTTCCTCTTTTTTCCTTCCCTTTATCCCTCTTTACTTTTTTTCTTTCCCTTTCCTTCCTTCTCTTTTATTTTTTGATGGGGGGACAGGGAGAGGTTACAGCTGGGAGGCAAGGCCCTTTCGGCCCCCCGATCTCCTTCTTTTCCCCCTTTTCTTTTCTTCTTCCTCTTCTTTCTTTCCCTTTCTCTCCTTTTTTTTTTTTTTTTTGCGGGGGGGGGGGGGGGAGGGCCAAGACCCGCTCATCCCCCCTGGGATCCGTGCCTGCCTGTGAATGTGATACTCGTAGTCGTACAGAGACTTGTAGCTATCTAACAAATTAAAACACGATCCCCCCCCCCCCAAAAAAAAATATTCAGTCTAGACTACATCGTATAGTATACAGGGGTACATGTACGTATAGTGGTGCCTGTGTGTTGCTTAAACTCTTTGTTGGCTTAGCCTAATTTGCCTCTACTCTAGGCTCTATCTTTGAATTTTTGTTTGCTGTAAATACGATTAAGTTTTCTCTGGCATATATAGATCTAGGTCCATATCTATTTTGCGTTTTTTTCAATTTGATAGAATGAACAGTTACGAGACATGGATCTAGATCATCTAGAGGCCGTAGATCAACTAGATCTGGATCAAGAAATTGAATATAAATTTCAATGTTAGATAATGAAGGAGGGCTTTTTAGGTAAAGAGAAAATCCAAATTAAAATAGAACAGTTAATTCTGCAAATGCTCATCAATGTTTAAATGATCATGCTCATTTCCTTTTATTCTAAGAATTAAATCCCCCCCCCTCTCTTTTACAGGAAAATGTACAGAGAGACTTGTCGCAGTTAATGCAGTACCAAATGCTTGCTTTCTTGGAGTATGTGCTTGAAACAAGAATGTCCTGGAGAAAACAGACCACCACAAGAGAAGGTACACATATTTACTTCTGATCAAACTGATCTGTTTAGTTTTTTCAAGTAAAACAAAATTTTGAAATAGGTGAGGTCAAGGTCAAGCTGAAGGGGATGCAAAGGGCTGGTTTGAGAAGTATGTTTTCATGGGATGGCTATGTATGAATCCCCATGTCTACTAACACGTTGCTGAAGTGTTTCTCTTTTTAGGATTAACATTTTAAGCTCATGTGCAGGGGGGAAGGGGGGGGTCCAATACATGAAAAGGAACGTCAAGCAAAAACAAAATAAAAAAATTGACCTTCAAATTTTGCTGAAAAACTAAACGTTGAAGACAACTAAAATATTAAATAGTGCTATTTATTTCAAATTTGGTTAATATATTGAATTGTTTATAATTCTGTTCCAGGGATTGAGAAGGAGGGCTTCCTGTTGAGAGATCATGGGGTGCCTTGAGGTTCCAGTCTTGATGTTCTGCCCCTTACCTCAAAGCGATGGCCTCTTGTGCCTGACATATTGGGAGCAAAGCACAATGGACTGGTAATTCATAATGAATATTACAATGTTTTTTTTTAATCTGGTAAAGAAACAGATAAATTCATAGCAAGTGAGCCTGTCATGGCATTTCGAGTGACCCAACATTTGCTCCTGCAACGACTGCTCAAGGCTTTATTTGTCAAATGTGTAGGGTTAGGCCGAGGGTTGCAATTGGGATTGAGGTTCGGTGTAAGGTTAGGGTTTGGTCTAGTGTTGGATCCAGGGATGAAGTTAAGTATTTGGATAATAGTGTAGGAAATTGATGTTGAGCAAATGTCTTGAGGAACAAGTGTCATGCAAACAGATTTTCCAGGTGCTGGTGGAGCTGTATGTATTGATACTCATAATTGGCAGTTTAAAAATGTTCCTTTGTATTAGTAAACTAAAAATACGCTGACCCCCAGTTTGTGAAACGTGTACCTGATTTTTACGACATGCTCTATTGTTTAGCGGTTATGTTGTAACACAAAATGAATTCTTAATCTTAATCCTGGATCCATAGCTAAACGTAATATTAACCCTAAAGTTAATCTAAAACCCTATCACAACTTGAGCAATAACCATATATCTTGATGAAATAAAGCTTGTGTTAAGCATTGGCAGACCCAAAGTCAGGTTATCCTAAATTCCTTTGTACATACTGCTATTGTATAAAGTTGATATTTAAGTACATCCCATTGCAAGTTCTAAAATTTCTTTAAAAACCTTACCCTGCTGCAAGATGATAGTGTGTGAAGTAAGTTAGCTCATAGTAGAGCATGAATTATTACCTGCAACTCTCAACCAATACACCCTTGCCACCTGCAATCCATCTCAGTTTCACAATATATTCTTTAAACAACATTAACTGAAGTTCAAAATTTTGATTAGTGATTAAGAAAGGCTACAAAGAATTGTATTCTTTTTTCACACTTGTATAATAGAGGGGGAGGGGGGGGGGGGGCAACCTAGCAGTACAAGATCTAATTATTTTATATGACTATATCCTGTTGTCCTGGGGGTAGATATCCCAAAACCTGCAAGTGTGATAAAGAAAAATATGTTTGTGTACTAAAAGTGAAACAAAAACAAATCACTGGAAACTTTTGGTTGTTAATAACTCAAAAGTTACACTCAAATCAAAATGAGGTTTTCACAGCTTAAAGTTTAAGGATGTAAATTCTATGCCATTTCTATGAATGCTAATTGCTATTCTTAAAGCCCCACTGTCCTACTTGTAGCTACTTGCTAAAACTTCCCCAATTGGTGCCTGTTGGTCCCCATGATCCTCTCTTTCTTATGTTAGTTGAGAGCTGAGTTGATGAGATAGCCACCTGTCAGTGACCTGGCTGGGTGGTCTAATCCCTTCTGGCCCAGTAGTATTGACGGTCTTTAAAACAATGGTCGGAATGTTTGATTAAATCTTTTACACAGACATGTAGTATATTAGTAATAAAATACATGTTTGGCAATATGGTATTTCATTGCAGACCATAATGAGAAGTAATATTTTAATCTGGGATCTCTCGTTGGCACGGAAAATAAGGAATGTACTCCTGTCGAGCAAACAGTGAATTTATATAAAACTAATAGCCCTTTGAAGATTACTAGAAGAAGAAAAACAACAAGAAATAAGAAAAAGAAATATACTTGTGATGTGAGCTTTAGATCTTAAAGTGCTTGTAACAATATTGGATTTTTTTTTCCTCTTTCAATTAACATTTTATTCATGAACAGCTGGCTTATTGGAATTGGTTACAAAGATGCAAGTGGACTTGTCTGTAGTAGTTGCTGAAGAGGAGCAGTCAGCATAAGGAGCGTGTGCCTCCAAAACAACGTGGGAACTTCTCCCAAGTTCATCTCAAATCACAAGGCTCTTCAGGAATCAAGATGTAACAATGGAGGTTGAGAAGGAGTTTGCGACCCTCCTGATTTGGACTACTCGCTATATACATTCTCAATCAATGGATTGTAGCACTTCTGCACAAAACTCAACAAGTCATGATTGAGAAAAACGCAACAAATACTCGGTTAAGCATTGATTTATGTGACTGGTATTAGGGTAGGTTTCAGCTTGGTAATTTTATATTAACTATGTCACAAAAGAACCTCATTGGTCCTTATGGTTCCACGCCACAAGCTGCTCCCTCCCCTGTTTTGGTATACCGTACCCAGACTATCAAGAGATCAAATGAATTAAAATCCACACTTGATTACAAATGAATTGATCTTTTAAATATTGTCATCATTTCAGGGTGGTTTTGGTTACGGGTTAGTGTGAGCTTTCTGTGCGTAAAATTCAGGGTACTTCGTGCGGAGATCAGTGGATGGATATTTCATGTACAATGCAAGAGAGGTGTCTATCTTCATTGGAATTCAGGATGTGAATTCCAATGAAGATGGCTTGTTTATAAGGAGAGAAGCAAGATAGATTGATGTAAACTTAATGACATCAGGGAATGTTTGCCTGTATCGTTTGAATGACACGGATATTGAATAACGTGAAGTTAAGTGGAAAGAATGGCATAATATATTCAATTTGTACACCATCCTATTTAATTTTTTTTAAACAGCATTTGTGCACAGGTCTATGGAAAACCAGTAGGTGGCATATACGATAAGATCATTTACCGCAGCTCAAGGAGTACCGTAGATATCACTTACCGCAGTTGCTGCTATTTGTGCCCACATGCATATTAATATCAAGCAGTTGAAGCTAAAACTAATATAATCTAATTAACAGGTTTTTTTTTCCAATTATCATAGCAAGAGAGAAAAACGTACTTTTATAATAACTTCCATTATTATTATTTGATCCACGAGACCGAGTAGTCCAGCCCTCGTGAATCTGTATGTTCTCCAGATTTCATTGTCAGGGCATATCAGGGGGCGGATCTAGCTTTTTGCTAAAGGGGGGGGGGGGGGGGGGGGTTGACCCTATGACAATGCAGAACATCGCCCACGAGCCGCATAGCAGCGAGGCGATTAACGCATTTATAAGATGAATTTTCTTTTTTTTCTCTCTGTCTCGCTATCTCACTGCATTATAAATTTCTCATTTTCACGCCGACATCAACATCTCTCACCATTAAACAGTTCTCTCATTTCCTTTCCTTTCTCTTTTGCTCTCTCTCTCTCTCTGAACTCTCGTGTTCTGTTTCCAGATTTTTTCCACATATGATTCCATTTATCCAACCATATATGCACACTAAAAAGAAAAGATATGAAGGGAATACTGTATATAAGATAATAAACATGTTTAATTTATTCATTTTCTTACAACAAACTAATATGTTTACAGATTATAACATTGATGGTCAAATATTAAACACAAATGACCTCATCTGCTACTTCCATTTGTAAATTACTTTTTTCTTTAAAAAATTCAACAAAGCATACTTATGCTTAATCTGAGCACCATTTTTTTTCTCCAGGGAATGTATTGTATCATGACCTGCACCCTTATTATAAAACACATTATAAAAACATGCCGATTTCTTTAAAAAAAAAAAAAATTACCTATGACTCAATGATTGCAATTTTTTCCAGAGAAACAATACTGTACGATAGTATACAGCATCCTTTAGTGTGATGGTTACTCCGTGGTCCACACACGCACCAAAGTATATCTTTGCTCGTTATATACCATATATAAATCATACTCGTAGGCCCATTCCCAAATGTTATAATTATTATCAATAAACAGAAATTGATAAAAGATGACCCCTCCCCAAAACTCTTATATTCCAAAAGTTTGATCTTGGCTGACAGGTGGTAACTCGAGTACTTGACTACATCTTATTTGCCCTATAGACGCATACTTAAAATGGATGCCTTGGCAAAGCCTCAGTTTTATAAATGATTGCTTGGCTTAGACTGCCAATGAACATATTTCTTGTTTTTATCTACACCATTAACTTTTCTCCACATCGTGCTGTCAGATTGAGATGCTTTGGTGTGATATACTTAATGTTTTACATCATGTTTTTAATGAACTCCTACCTTGCTTAGTTATGCAGACATTGGGCACTTTTTTTAAAACTTGCGATAGCAGTGAAAAGGATGTGCATAAAAGAAGAGGCGGGATATCCATACTACTACCATGTACTACTACAAGATGGGTAAAATTGCATCATTGTTGGTTCCTGGTTACCTCTCCTTGGTAGTTTGAAAACTATGTTTCAGTACCGGTAATCATTGTAATAGTGTTTCCGTTTCATGGTGTCACTGGTGTGGTTGTGTGTATGAAGGCCAAATTTTCTATTTTCCTGCTTCGCCTGTCCACAATCACTAAACAATTTAAGCTGAAATACAGGGCCTAAGATACAAGGTGATTAAAAAATTAAACATACTGCTTGCAAGGTGAAGTTACACGTACTGCTTGAAGAGAATTGGGCACCAACAAAATAGGCACTTTCTGGAAAAAAAAAGGCACCTACAAAGGGAATCTCAAAGACAATGGTATATACCCCTACATTGTGATTACATTATCAGGGACGATTTCAACATTTGTTTCTCTTTATACACCATACAAGATATTGCTTAAGTATCAGTTCGGTGTGATGGTCTGAAAATTGATTTGCGAGCGAGGAAAATTTTAAGTTTTGTGAGGTCGCAGTACAAAAAATTGCATCTTATTAAAGGGAAAGTCCACCCCAGGATTTTTTTTAGCTGACGATATAGACCTAATAATACCATGAAGAATGATACAAGTCTCATTAAAATCCATGATCACATAACGAAGATATATCGACTTTTTTATCGAAAATCAGCCGCCCCCCAAATGCAAATGCGTTACATGGGCAAAAAACGATCGCCAAAAAATAACCGATAGTATCGAAATTGTGACGTATGTTGCGAGCTGCCTTCTTATTTCGCAGACATTCACTTTCGCTCGCGGTACACTGTTATCGCACTGACACGACGAATCATGAATGAAAGTGAAAGCGAAAGTGAATGTCTCCGAAATAAGAAGGCAGCTCGCAACATACGTCACAATCGTTTCATGCCCATGTAACGCATTTGCATTTGGGGGGCGGCTGATTTTCGATAAAAAAGTCGATATATCTTCGTTTGTGATCATGGATTTTAATGAGACTTGTATCATTCTTCATGGTATTATTAGGTCTATATCGTCAGCTAAAGAAAATCCTGGGGTGGACTATCCCTTTAAGAGTGAAAAACCCAATCCTGATGGGATTATAAGCACATTCTCACAATGGAAGACTGGAAAGATCTTTAATAAGTAACGTTATTATGTCATCTATAAATGCGAGCGAGCTTTGGGGGAAGTTACTCTTAGTCGCTTGAAATTACGGGAGCATTTAATGATGAGAGGAAAAGGGGACACTAAAGGGATAAGAGGAAAAGGAGCATGTGTCATGTAAAAAGGTAATTATCAGAGGTGAAAATGGGGCACTTCTTAGACCTACAGAAAGATGCACTCACCAGGAATGAAAAAAGGCACTTATGAGAATGGGAATAGGGGCACCCATCAGATTTTGATAGGGGCATTTATGAAAAGGGGATAGGTCCCTTTGGTATTGGAAAGGAAAAGAGGCACGTATCATTGTTAAAAGGGAATTTATCAAAAGGTGAAAAGAGGTACTAGTCCTATTGGGTCTGAAAAGGGGCACTGACCAGATAATAGATGTGAAAAGGGGCACTTAAAAAAAAAGGAAAAAGTGCAATAGTTTTAAAACAAGGGAAATGCTCTTGGCGGTCTCGCCTGCATTATGCAATTTGAAATGATGAAAAATTGAGGTCGGAACATTATTTATAGGCAGGGTTGCCCATTAGCAGGCCCCCAAAAATGAAATCCTCTGAATATAATCATCATTTTGAAGTGAATATTGACTAAGAATCATCAGAAGAATTATTTACTATTAATTGTACCACGATCGATAACTTGAATGAAATATGAACAAATTAATTAAAAAAATTGATTTATTAATTCTCATATTAATTAAGTTGTGAAAACATAATACAAGTCTACTGACTTAAAATGAGCTTTGACCTTGTGACCTGGAATTTGTGTCATATGATTTGTGATACTTGATAACCCTTGGGTACAAGTTTCATGGAATTTCATGGAACAAACAATTTTGAAAATGTGCTAAAAATTCAAAATCTTGATGTTGATGCCATAACAAAATCTAAGTTTCTTGACCTAAAATGACCTTTGCCCTTAACTTAGTGACCTGACATTCTACTCACATGATTGGGGATACTTGATAACCCTATAGTCCAAGATTCATTGACTAAGAACTTAAACTATCAAAATTATATCAAAAATTCAAAAACTTAACCTTAGGTTAAGTTTTCGATGATGATGCCACAACATAGTCCAAGTCTATTGACCTGAAATGACCTTTGACCTTAACTTTATGACCTGAAATTCTACTCACATGATTGGGAATACTTGATAACCCTATAGTCTAAGTTTCATTGACTAAAAACTTAAACTTTGAAAATTATATCAAAAATTCAAAAACTTAACCTTAGGTTAAGTTTTTGATGTTGACGCCGTCGCCGCCACCGTCACCGGAAAAGCGGCGCCTATGTCTCGCATTTTGCTCGCAGGCGAGACAAAAAGGGAGATGCAGAACAGATTTTAATAGGGGCATTTATTGGAGGTGAAAGGGGGCTATTATGAGAATGGGAAAGTGGCTCTTTTAAAAAGAAAAAGAGGCACATGTTAAAGTAAACAAGGCACTTATCAGAGATGAAAAGGGGTAATTATGAGAAGGGTAAGGGGCACTTATAATCAGAAAAAAGAGCATTTATTAGGAAGGAAAAGGGGACGTGTCAAATAAAAGTGGCAGTTATTAGAGACAAAATGGGACACTCATCGGAGATGAAAAGAGCACTGATCAGGAAATGGAGGGGCACTTATCAAAGTAAAATGAGTATCTCTCAGATTTGAATAGGGGCGAATATCGGAGATGAAGGGGGCACTTTTCAAAAGTGAAAGGGGGCATTTCTCGTAGTTGAGAAGGGGCACTTACTAGAGATTAAAAAGGGCACTTATGAGAATGGAAAATGAACACTTATTGCAAAAAATAATGGGAACTTGTCGAAGGATAAGGGGCACTTATCAGAGGTGAAATGGGGAAGGGGCACTTTTACAAATTAATAGTGGAACTTGTCAAAGTAATATGGCACTTTACCTATGTGAAAAGGCCATACAAGGGGCATTTAGGGGGTACTTGAAAAAGTGGGGGGGGGGGGGGGGCACTGACCCCTCCCCCCTGGCTAACAACATATCTCCGCCACTGGTTATGAGGTTTATAATACCAAGGTTTTGATACCAAGTCGCAGCTCCAGCAGTTCATTGAAGAGGCTAAGTAGAACTTCATAGTCCATACTGTACATGTATGTCTGTTGAATGAAAAGAGAAGAGAATGAAAGTAAAACATTGATACCTACATCATACATGTATCTCTGTTGTAACATAAAAAATGGCTTGCATGTACATTGTAGGGCTAGGCAGGGGTGTCGATTTGTATCCGTTATTGGGGGGATGATAGGTGCCAAAATATTTTTGGCAATGGATCAAAGCACCCAAGAGGTAGAAGCGTGTGGGAGGTTGCACCCCCTCCCTTCTAAGTTATTAACTTTTTCAATTCACCCTCAATAAAGATAACATTTGAGAGAATATAAGAGTGGTAATAAAATTAATAACATGCTAAATGTTAGTCCTGACCCTTGCCTGCAGTGTAGGCCTACCCAGGGGCGTCGCTAGAATTTTTTCAGTGGGTGGGGGGGGGGGGGGGGGGTGTAGAGGCCAACGATTACCGACAAAACTTGCCACCAATTAACGACAAAATTAAATGTCCTAATATCTACAAATTTAACCCTATAAACCCGGGCCCGAAGGCTAATTTTTTTTTTCCTATGGACTATCTATAGTACTTGCGTATGCGCAAATGGTCATTTTCCTAGACGACATAATAATACAAATTATTTCGTCAACTTAATCAGCCTCATAGCTATATATTTTAATGCAGGCGCGCAGCTAGGATCTTATTTTAGGTAGGGGCGGTAGTGAGCAAGCGAATCACTTAAAGAGCGCGCGAAGTGCACTCATTAGGGGTGTGTGGGTGATAGGCCTCCCGCGCCAAGCGCGGAAGCTTATAGACGTTCCTTAAATTATTAAGAAAAGAAGACGATTTGCTGTACCGTTCTCGACTGTTAATCCTTGTGTGAATTCAGTTCTTCCCTTCCTGTGCGAAGCGCGGAAGTTTTGCGTTTCATTTAATTATTAGAGAAAGCAGACGATTTGTTGAACCGTTTTCGACTCATAATCCTTGTCTGAATTCAGTTTCCCCCTTCCCGCGAGAAGCGCAAAAAGTTTAGACGATTGATTTAACTATTATAGAAAGAAGACGATTCGTTGTACGTTCGCGACTCTTAAACCTAACTTGTCTGAAATCAGTTTCCCCCCTCCCACGCAAAGCGCGGAATTTTTCGGCGTTTTATCAAAATATAGTGAAGGGAAGACGATTCGTTGTATCGTTGTTGACTCTTAATCTTTGTTTGAATCTAGTTTCCCTGAAAATTTTAAACCTCTGATTTCTTTAGCTGATATTATAGGAAATTGAAACTTCGAGAAATACAAGTATTGTAGTTGTTGGGTAGAATATGAATATGCCCATATGGGTAACACATGGGGAAAATCTGGGTTAACCAGAATTCAATTTATTCTTGTCTCATATACGGTTGTCTCATTTACTTCCTTTTCTATTTATATTATGTATGTATTATGAAAATGGGATAGCAAAATGTGTATATTGATGGTCATCTTGCGAGTAATAACCGTTGACTACTCTCATCGGGCTCTAATCATTAATTTTTTTTTTTTTTTTTTTTTTTTTGATGGTGAATTATTGGGGGGGATGATTGTACAGGCCATCCCCCCCACCTGAAATATTGGGGGGGATATATCCCCCTCCCCCCATCCCCCCCCCCCCCCCCCCCCCGGGATCGACACCCATGGCATGGGCCTAGGCCTCAAATTTTCTCATGTGGAATCATACATAGCCATCCCATTAATACATACTTCTCAAACCAGCCCTTCGCATCCCCTCCAGCTTGGTCTTGACCACACTCATTTCAAAATTTTGTTTTACTTGAAAAAACTAAATTTGAAATAAATAGCACTATTTAATATTTTAGTTGTCTTCAACGTTTAGTCTTTCAGCAAAATTTGAAGGTCATTTTTTTTATTTTTTTTTGCTTGTCGTTCCTTTTCATGTATTAAAATGTTAATCCTAAAAAGAGAAACACTTCAGCAACGTGTTAGTAGACATGTGGATTCATACATAGCCATCCCATGAAAACATACTTCTCAAACCAGCCCTTTGCATCCCCTTCAGCTTGACCTTGACCTCACCTATTTCAAAATTTTGTTTTACTTGAAAAAACTAAACAGATCAAGTTAGATCAAAAGTAAATATGTGTACCTTCTCTTGTGGTGGTCTGTTTTCTCCAGGACATTCTTGTTATAAGCACATACTCCAAGAAAGCAAGCATTTGGTACTGCATTAACTGCGACAAGTCTCTCTGTACATTTTCCTGTAAAAGAGAGGGGGGGGGGGAATTTAATTCTTAGAATAAAAGGAAATGAGCATGATCATTTAAACATTGATGAGCATTTGTAGAATTAACTGTTCTATTTTAATTTGGATTTTCTCTTTACCAAAAAAGCCCTCCTTCATTATCTAACATTGAAATTTATATTCTATTTCTTGATCCAGATCTAGTTGATCTACAGCCTCTAGATGATCTAGATCCATGTCTCGTAACTGTTCATTCTATCAAATTGAAAAAACGCAAAATAGATATGGACCTAGATGATAGATCTATATGACAGAGAAAACTTAATTCAAAGATAGAGCCTAGAGTAGAGGCAAATTAGGCTAAGCCAACAAAGAGTTTAAGCAACACAAGGCACCATTATACGTACCCCTGTATACTATACGATGAAGTCTAGACTGAATAATTTTTTTTTTTTTTTTTTTTTGGGGGGGGGGGGGGGGGGGGTTGTGTTTTAATTTGTTAGATAGCTACAAGTCTCTGTACGACTACGAGTATCACATTCACAGGCAGGCACGGATCTCAGGGGGGCCGAGCGGGCCTTGGCCCTCCCCCCCCCCCCACACGATCCCCATCCGCAAAAAAAAAAAAAAAAAGAGAGAGAGAGAAGGAAAAGAAGGTGAAAAGGAGAGAAAGGGAAAGAAAGAAGAGGAAGAAGAAAAGAAAAGGAGTAAAAGAAGGAGATCGGGGGGCTTAAAGGACCTTGCCTCCCAGCTGTAACCTCTCCCCATCCCCCCCATCAAAAAATAAAAGAGAAGGAAGGAAAGGGAAAGAAAAAAGTAAAGAGGGGATAAAGGGAAGGAACAAAGAGGAAGAAGAAATAAAGGGGGATATCAGTTGCAATTTTCCCGCCAACAAGTTGTAGTTCGGGACTTCGGGGGGGGGGGGGGGGGGGGGGGGGCAAAGGCCCTTGCCTTTATATGCTCATCTGACCGTAATTAAATGCCTATACCCCCGAGCTTCTGGGAGTTCCACCCCTTGACCCCCGCAGGTTCTTCGCCCTTAGACACAACGACAATTTCACAACGCTCTACCTGATCGTAAATACCTCCCCCCCCCCCCCCCCCCACCTACTTAGAGAAACGTTTAGCAGGGCCTGCATGTAAGAGTGGGGTGGTGCAATTTTTTTTGTCTACCCCGTAGTACCCCCCCCCCCCTGTTTTTGCTCATTTCGCCACTGCCGGTGTCACTATCACGTACCAATATTTGGCTTGCATAATTTCAAATTTGGGCCCCCCCCTAACAAATCCTGGATCCGCGCCTGTTCACAGGTAGTCCAATTATTTACTGGTCTGTAGGCCTAGGCCTCAAATTTTCTACTCTCGTACTCGTCTAACTTACTATCTCGGTATCTGGTCCAAATTTTGGCGCTTGTTCACAACTCATGTCAACTACTCATGTCAACTGTGACCATGCTTTTTAGTGTTAGCTATTAACCTCTTTCTGACCAAACTATGAAAGTAGTTGGACCTAAAAGTAACAAAAAGCTTGGATCATTCATGCAGCTAGTGCGAGTGAAGTGATCTGCCAGCTGCCTAGGCTATAGAACCTTTCTCGCGTATCTAATTTGCAGAGAGGGTCTCGCCCGAAAGTTTGGGCCAAGGATCAAGGAGTGACTGGCAATCGAGCTGAAATATTTCTCACGACGATAAATAACGGATCAAAAGTTCGAGTGTAAATTACTCCTAAATTCATCAGATATAACCATTTTAAACCACTTCATAATGTACAGACAAATCAGCAGATTCATACTATCGTTAGATATGTTTATAAATATGATTCAATTTACGAGATTTGAACGTAATTACAGCTGTACTCACCATCAAACTTTCAAAGAAAACCTCGAACCCTCACTCTGTGTGGGTGACGTCATATATTAAATATGCATACAGCAAAAGTCTTGTCTTCAGATCAGGCAATCGTACATAAAAACTTCCATCACAGATAGAAAAATTTCTTATTAAAATAATGAGGATGATTACCGTTATCAATCATTATACCCAAATCTGCATACAAATAAGAAGGAGAATAGTGATACAGAGACTTATTTACCGCTCGTAGGATTTCTGATAAGAATGCACAAAGAGCACAAAATGGAAAGGTGCCTGGAATAGAGGATAATATGGGCAGTCAAGCTCATGAATATTCATATTATGGGCGTTACCAACCATTGTTATTTGCATACACATTCATTATTTAATATATAATGGAAATGCGCTTTTCATTATATATTATATAATGGAAATGCGCTTTTCATTATATATTATATAATGGAAATGCGCTTTTCATTATATATTATATAATGGAAATGTGCTTTTCATTATATATTATATAATGGAAATACGCCTTTCATTATATATTATATAATTGAAATGTGCTTTTTCATTATATATTATATAATGGAAATACACTTTTCATTATATATTATATAATGGAAATGTGCTTTCCATTATATATTATATAATGGAAGTGTGCTTTTCATTATATATTATATAATGGAAATACGCTTTTCATTATATATTATATAATGAAAATACGCCTTTCATTATATATTATATAATTGAAATGTGCTTTTCATTATATATTATATAATGGAAATACACTTTTCATTATATATTATATAATGGAAATGCGCTTTTCATTATATATTATATAATGGAAATGTGCTTTTCATTATATATTATATAATGGAAATACACTTTTCATTATATATTATATAATGGAAATGTGCTTTTCATTATATATTATATAATGGAAATGTGCTTTTCATTATATATTATATAATGGAAATGTGCTTTTCATTATATATTATATAATGGAAATACGCTTTTCATTATATATTATATAATGGAAATACGCTTTTCATTATATATAAATAATGAAAGTGTGAATTGTAATTATTTATAAATAATGAAACGTACTTTGTCATTATTTATAAATAATTAAGTATGAATTGTAATTATTTATAAATAAAAAAAATGTGTAAAAAATTATATACAAATAAAAATGTACATTTTCTTGCATTATATGTAAATAATGATTATTATTTGTTAAATAATGATTATATAACATATAATTTGTCTATATAATTGTTTTACAAACGGCGCCTCATAGCCCGCTTCCTTTTTGGGGGCCGCCTCCTATTTTTTTTTTGAAATTTTTGTAAATTTTTTTTTGATTTTTTTTTTTTTAAAGGAAAAAAATAATGATAAACACTGCTCTAATGGATCTTTTTCTGATTTAAAAAAAAAAAAAATTGTCGGCGGCCATCTTGAAAAATAGTCCGACTGTCAGGGAAAATGTACCGAGCGGCCATTTCGAGCGGCCATTTAGAAAGAAAAAAAATAAAATAAAAAGGGCCTTCTCCTTCCTATTTTTTGAAAAAACAGGACGCTAAACATGTTTTTTTTTTTTTTTTGCCTTAGCTTTATCAGCACTTTTCAACCTGTTTTTTTAGTCCTGTCACCCCAGTCCCCAAATCACAGAAGATTCATTTTCCAACACTCTGGCACTCGTCAAGTGCTACATGTATGTACTGTATAAGTATGGGCTAACTTAATTATGGGCATACACTGTATTTGTTTCTAAATTTGTGAGTGAGCGAAGCGAGCAAGCGAAACTAAAGGATATCTTTAAGGTGGTAATGTACTGTATATGAGTATGGGCTAACGTTAGTATGGGAATATTTGTTTCTAAATTTGTGAGTGAGCGAAGCGAGCAAGCGAGACTAAAGGATATCTTTAATGTGGTAATATCTTAAAGGCACTCTGTCCTACTTGTAGCTACTTGCTCCCGCTATATAGGAAACTTCCCCAATCGGTGCCTGTTGGTCCCCCATGATCCTCTTTTTCTTATGTTAAATGAGAGCTGAGTTAGTGAGATGGACGATAAACGCGACATCCCGCAAATCACTTTCGTATAGTGGGGTTCGATAGTGGGGTATGATAGTGGGGTACGATATGTACATATCTAGTGGCAAGACCCAATAAACGCACCCACAGTCACCATAGGCATAGGAAGACAGATTCATTAGGTTTATTAGTTATTAAGTACATGTAGGTCAAAATTCACAGAAATCAATTTCTGAAATTAAAGGTTTTTAGCTTTGCTTTCGCAATATACGGTGATGGTATAGAAGATGGTCCAGTTACATTTTGGGCTTGTAGGTCAAGAATAAGATTATAGCCATTGGTTGTCATTTGATTATAGGATTTTTTGTTTTCACCGTGGAGATACATGTACTTGTAGAAGACGCAGTCGCATTTGTCTTGTATTACTGTTGTTCATTTAATATTTACGATAATTAATTGAAATAATTATGCCAAAACTATGGGTATGGGTCAGGGTTAGATAGTATTCGATCCAATATTGAAGTTTAGAATTCGATCAGTGTAGAAGATTGACCAAGAAACAGCTGTCACAGTAATATATGTATTATACATGTTTATTCAGTTACATTGTACACTGTAAATATAGAATTGTTTACATGAATACCGCACTGTGTGTACTTTTCGACTTAGGGTGCGTTCAAGCGATTTTTTAAAGCTAGAATCACAAAAATGAAACCCAAATCAAAACGCCGTTAAAAGACACGGTTACAGCGGGAGATCGTTCAAGTGATTTCCCATCAACGCTGATTCTCGCTCATTTCAAGCCCAACCAATGCACATCACATGGGGCAATTTGACCCAGGAAGTATAGGTCAACTTTGGCGCTGTTTATGGTCGACTGTCTGCAAAATCGGAAGCAGGCCACGATAATGACGTCATAGAATCATGATTCAGATCTCTGAATTGTTTGTACAGTGGAGCTCCATGTACAGGTACATAGTATCTGTAATTGATAATGTAATATGAGAAGAATTCAGAATGAAAGCTTAAAGGAAACCTAAACCCAAAGAATAAGTGTAGGTATTCTGAAAAATGAGATGTATTCCTGCCCTTTGATGTACAATATTCTTTACGAAAATGTACAAGAGATATGTAAATGAAGATGTTCCTGGCATGATGTGATGCCTTTTAGCATGACATGGGCGCAGCCATTTTCTTGAAAATGTGACGTACCTGTTGAAGTTGTACATGTATCATGCAACAAGCTTTAGTTGGAAAGAATTTTTAAATCAATAACGAAACCTTTACTATTCAATGAAAAAAAAAAATAACTGAGATGATAGAAATTATATTAGGTGAAAAATAAATAACAAGGGCACAATTGTAACACAATTCATTTATAAATACTACATACACTATAGCAGTTGACAAATCTATTTCATTTATGAGAAACCTTCACCCCAGAAGAGCACTAACTTATGCAATTTGCGTTCTGGCAATTATAGTACAAAGGATAATAGCAGGTGAATGAAATGCTTCATCACCACACATGTCTGGGAAAGAAGCATCCATAAATTTGAATACATTTACTTGATAAACAACTTCGCATAGTACGTCACATTATCAAGAAAATGGCGAGGCCCATGTCGTGCTGAGAAACTGTACTTTATTTTTGCTTTATACCTCTCTCATACACTTTGATGGGGAATCTTGTAGATTTATGGGCGATAATATAATAAATCTCTCAGAATAAGTAAAGTTATTACTTGGGTTTCGGTTTCCTTTAAAGGCAGGCTTTACTACTTCAGCCAGAAGGGATTAGACCACACAGCGAGCCAGCGAGGTCACTGTGACAGGTGGCTATCTCATTAACTCAGCTCTCATTTAACATAAGAAAAAGAGGATCATGGGGGACCAACAGGCACCGATTGTGGAAGTTTTCTATATAGAGGGAGCAAGTAGTAGCTACATGTACAAGTAGGACAGTGTGCCTTTAATAGTACGTGTACACTGTAGATTATAGTACTGGTTGTACTGGTCTTGCAATCAATGTACATTGTGAAAGAAGTTGTGTGGGTCAATCAATTAGGAAACGTTAATTATTTACAATGAGACACATAGAAATCAGCTCTCATGGGGAATTCGACACCGTTCGGGTGTTGTCAATCACCAGGGTCAGCCTTCAGTTTTTATGACCATTAGACCTTATGTAATGCTTTGCTTTTCCCTCACCCAAGGACTCTCAAGCTCTCTCAAGCTCTCCTCTGGAGCTCTCTGAGAGATAAGGGGGTAATTCTTGACTGGCCTACGGGTTCGCTGTGTGCAGATTTGTACTCCCATAGTGGTATTTCCACCAAGTCTGGTGTCAGCGAATTATGGCCTTCTGCACATGAAAACTGACGAGTGACTTCCTTTAAATAGTCTGCAAGCACAAACCCTGGTCAGTCGTAAAAGTGAGTCTGCACTATAAGACTACCATAGGCCATGTACTGAAGCTGCTCCTGACAGTAGCTGGGCTAGACTTCTCTCAAGGCACAATGATTTGTTGATAAAGTGTCAAATTAGGGTCTGTGCCTGCAGACTACCCTTTAAAGCCCCTAGAATCAGGGATTCGCAAGCCTTTAAAGGTAAAGACCAGTTTGGGAAACGCCCCCCCTCTCAAAAAATGGAATGGAAGCTCTTATTACCAACCATGTGAAAGAATATGTTTTGACTAATACGTGATCATACAAATTTTGAAGAGAAACCGCCTACTCATTGATATATTTGGTAAATTATTATATCTATTTGGACTTGATAGATATAACACACGTGTCGCGCACGTGTGGGGGTAGTCCCATGTGATTCCAGAACCTTGCAGTACACATCAATACTTATATGCTAGATGATCAACCTTTTCTGATCGATTCCACAACGTTTCTTTCCATAACTGGTCTTTATCTTTAAAACGCAAAAAAGAGCCTTGAATCCAGGCTAGCTATAGTATGGTATGGCAAACGGTAAACTGAAGTAGCAAGCAGTGTCAAATGCAGGCCATCCATCATTATGTTTTACACAACTTTCACAGACTGTCAAATTAGTCTGGAGTTGCAGACCTCAGTGTTAGTTTTAAGTATTCATTCACAGCACTGTTGTACTGTATTCTACAGGCAACCCGTAAAGTAGGGTTTTTATAACACAATAGTCTATTGGAGAAAATTGGTAAAACCGGTCACTCAAAGATTTTAACTTTTTTGAAGTGCAATTTTCTTAGGGCCTCAATACATACCACAGACACTGATAACACGTAGGGCCATGCATCTCAGATTTAACATTGTTAAACGATGCCTTCAAAGATAAAGTTGAGTTCTGGTCATGCGATTGCATTGTGAAAGAAACGGTGTGGAATCGATCAGAAAGGGTTGATCATCTAGCATTAAGTATTGGTGTGTACTGCAAGGTTCTGGAATCATCAAAATGATAAGAAATTTGGCCCAGTCTTGGTAAATTAAGTTACAAGCACTGTACATAGAAAGATGGGACTAAACATGTGGCATAAAAATCCACCCCGATTTTTATGCTGTTACATGTACATGCCATATTTAGAAATATATTCAGGCATTTGAAGAGCCATGCCTTTTAGGGAACATTTTTAATCTGATGTTCTTCCACACTTGTATAATAACAATGATAATGCTCACAAATTATTTTTCACCTCTCCCCAGAACTCGACCTCCTCTTTAAGCATACGTTCATGTATTACTGAATTTCATATTTTGTTCCTCATAACACACAAGTGAGTACATGTACACTGTAGGACCGTTGCTGCATGCTGTAGCTACAATGTACATCTTTTCTTCCACACTGTTATCATTAATTTTACAACAGTTAAAACCGCCATGGTGAACCGCAGCGGTGGGCGAGCCTTATGAGGATTGTGTGTACAACTAAGCAATGAAAAAACTAGATGAAGTCTGTTTGAAAATGTCAGTGAAAGAATAATTGAAACTAGCCTGTAGAAATTGAGACTACAAGTTGAAATGTTGTTGAGTTGTAAAAATGCAATAGTGGACGTATGGGGGGGGGGGGGGGGTGTAATCACATCCATAATTACAGTAAGAGGTACAGGTACATGTATACCGTATATGAAGTCCTTCAACTACCAGTAGGCCTATATTTTCTATCAAGACAAAAAAAAAGAAAAAAAAAAACCTACAATGTACATGTAGCATGAAATTTTGCCAGCACACCTCTAGTTCTTAACAGAATACATTATTTCAAATATCTACCGTATATAACGGTGTATAAACCGCACTTTTTTGCCGCCGAAAAAATTTCAAAGTCGGGGGTGCGGTTTATACACGGTACACCAAAAAAAAAAAAAAAAAAAAAATTTTTTTTTTTTTTAAAGTTTCAATTTATGCCCCTCCACCTGGCGCTATGCCTGGCAATGTCTCCCAGCTCGGTAATCGGTGTGTTGACTCACCACTCGGAAACTAGAACAACACTCAAATTTGTCTGTCATCTTGGTTTGAAAGTAATCTTTCTGATAGATCTCAATATGTAGTTTATAATAATAATTCCTCCAATTTTTCTTCTATTACATGGTGTACCACAAGGTTCTATCCTAGGTCCCTACTGTTTTTTAATTTACAGTACCGTAATGATCTTACACACACAAAAAAAAAATCTTGGCAAAAAAAAAAAAAAAAAAAAAAAAAAAAAAAAAAAAAAAAAAAATTAAGGGCGAAAAAGAGGGGTGCGGTTAATACACGAGGGCGGTTTATACAACGTTATTTACGGTATGCCTTTCCAGTACCGGTAGTTACTGTGTAGCCTTCTCAAGCTACACTGTACATGTAGTCTAGTGCTTCAGACTCTATTACCTCTCTGGCAAGGGTTTGTGTAATGTAGATGCAAAGTGCAAACCACTTGGAATGCAGGATGCAATATTTTACCCATCAGTCAGAAGGGGGAAAAAAAATCATTATATTTATAAAGTGCTTAAAGGCCGTCTGTACTAGTTTGGCTATTGGGTTTAGACCACCTAGGGAGGTCACTAACATCAACTCAGCTCTCAATTAACATAAGAAAAAGAGGATCATGGGGGACCAATGGTCACCGATTAGGCCTTGTTTTCTATATAGAGGGAGCAAGTAGATACAAGTTGTACAGTGGGGCTTTAATACTAATGTTTCTAAGCGCAAGAAAGAAGAAAGGAAAAGGAAGGAAAAGTGAGAGACATACCAAAGAAACATGTTATAAATATTGAATTACAAATTAAACGGCAAAGAATAATATACATTAAACAAAATAATGACTAGATGTACATGTACGTGTACATCAGTATTAATTAAAATTATACATGTAGATATGGGCTCAGAATTATAATATACCTGTACAATGTGCAATATGCAAATGCAACTTACAATAAGTTAAGTAGCCCGATCTCAAATTAGCCAGTTAATTTGCGTTTTCATCAGACCGCAGTTGCAAATAGTGGGTTATTTGGTCAAGAAAATATCAAGGAGAAATATTGGTCTTGTTTCCGAAATAGCGTGTTAATTTGCGCCAGTATTCATATCAGACAGAAGTACAGTCCCACCATGCACAACAATTTCAGGTTTTCTGTGTTTGTAAATAAACTGTGTATGATCGGATGTGGAGCACATGTTTTAGAGCATGGGTAAAATCTTAAACTGCTTGCTGATCATACAGTCCGTCACTGAAGTGCGCATGCACCAATCTCAGATTTATTTTCTGAGCTAGTTTGTTATGAGCATATCGGTCTGGTGAAGAGTCTGAAAATAGTGGGTTATTTGGCAAACTCGAGCTGATGAGGACAGGCCTAGCTAGTGTCCCATTTCTGTAGGGTTTGATGTTCTCAATATTTAATGATGCTCACACTCTTTTGGTAGTCTGCAGGTTCAGACTTCAAAGACAGTTTGACACTTGGAACATTTTTCATAAAACTTAGCTCCTGGCGTAACTAAATCAGTCAAGTCTCAAGTTAGCTGAGTGCTACAGTACAGCAACTAGCCCCGTGTCCACACACAACAAATTCATTGTATAACTACCCCGAAACGGTATAGTTATACGATGAAATTCTGTGTTGACGCATATGTACAGTAGTACGTCGTATAACAAAGCATTGTATAATGAAACATGGGTCTGGGCATCGTTTCGAACTAGAACTCGATAAAGAATCATGGAATATGTTGTGTGTGGAAGTGACTAGTATAACTGGTCGATCTATAGAACGGTATAACTGGGCGGGGCTTTACGTGACCGCGTGCGAAAGGAGACCTGACCTCTCATTTCCGCTTCTGTTTCATGACCGCATTAGCAAACTGCGCACCTATATGTATACGACGTTTCGCTGTAGAGTTTCGGGATTACTTTCTTGTGTGTGTGGACGCCCTGCAATTTATATGTTGATTTTTTATACAACGTTTCTTTATAGAGTTTTGGGATTAAAAAAATTGTGTGTGGACACGCTGTACATGTATTAAAGTCCGTCTGTACTCGTTGGGCCAGGGGGGATTAGACCACATTGCAAGGTCACTGACGGGTGGTTATCCCATCAAATCGGCTCTCAATTAACATGAGACAAAGGGGCTCATGGGGGACCAACAGGCACGGATTATGCATTGTTGGCTATATACCTGTAGAGGGCGCAAGTAGCTATAAGTAGTGCAGTGAGGATTTATACAGACTCTCAATACAAGACCATTACAATTAAAGGGGCACAACCCCACTTCACCCCATCCAGGTAGGCCAATCGACTTGTACATGTAGGCCTGCATGAATTGTATTTGATGGGCTGCTAGCTGCCTCATGAGGCCTGTCCTCATCAGCTCAAAATTGCCAAATAGCCGCCATCTTGTGATTCAGGAAATTAGCCTGAAGTTACGGATCACATCTTCATCAGCTCGAAATGTTATATGCATTAAGCCCTGATTCAAGAACACACTCTGTCTTTATCCAATCTAATAATAGAGTACCGAATCTGTGACATCATAAAAATCTAGATTTAGAATTTCTCAACATTTTCTTCATTTTCTGAAAGAGCATTGATCAAAAATAATGTCCAAATGTAAAAAAATAATTAAATATGTTAAGTATTGGCTGAGATACATGTATGACCATATGAATAAATAGATTTCCTATAGGAACTTGTTGTTATTTTGCCCTACATTTTAATAGATAATGAAGTAATAACCCTAGTCAAACAGTTTATTCCAAGGAAATTTGTGATGAAATTGATCTCTGAATCACTCTATGTACATGTACATGTACATATCATATCACTGAATCTGTAATTAACCCTTTCGCGACAATTATTCCACATTTTGTGGTCTGGCTCAATAACTTTTGATACCAGATAGTGAGGTGCACAAGCAGAAAGGGCAAACCCCGTTTTGTTTCGTTACTTTATTGCATTTGATGGTAGCAATTTTAAAGAGAAAAACAAGTTTTAAAATCCTGAAATCGACAAAAAGTTGAGAGATTGAAACCTTTGTCTTTCGATTAAAACTGGCCATTAATTGTATACATTTCAACAGCGTTCCTGCCCATTGTTTTCAGAGACATTGCATTGTATTCATCATTGTAGCGATAAAAGAAAAATAGTATTGTTGCCAATTCGAAGGATACTATTTGATCAATTTAGCGGTTAAAGGTATAGACCAGTTTGGGAAACGTCCCCCTTTCAAAAATTGAAATGGAAGCTCTTATTACCAATCATGTGAAAGATTATGTTTTGACTAATACCCGATGATACAAATTTTGCCTACTAATTGATATATTTGGTAAATTATCATATCAATCCGGCCTGGATAGATATCGCGAATGCACTTCAACATTGAACATTTGGGCATATATTTCTGCTTTTTTGTGAATTTAGGTACTGCCATCTAATAAGTATTGCCATCTAAACTTCTGAAGTGATATTTAAACAATGTTTAATGGATATTTTGCACCCAAAACCACAATTTTATCATTTCTTTACCTTTAAAAGAAGATCGAGACGATAAACTTGATTCAATTTACTTCTCCTACTCTGGTAGCAAGGGGTTCTTTGAGGATATCAATGAGGTATCCACCGACACGTAATAGTCTAGAGACGATATTGATGTGTCAAGTTCATAAATTATAAACCACATGTTAGGATAGAGGGATTCTCTCATGCATCAGCATTAGTTTGCAGGCACAAACCCTTGTTATAGTCATAGGGTCTGTTCAGACTCCAGGACATTGATATGAAACTTGTATAAAGAAACATTGTATAAAGAATCATTGTACAGCGAAAGGAGCATATTTGTACAATGTAGACTAGAAAACATATCATATAAAGAAATGTTGAATGTATACAAGCTAATTTTGAAGACGTCAATTGACTTGTTCAGACTCCAGGACATTTATATGAAAATCATGGAAAGAAACGTCGTATAAAGAGTCGTCGTACAGCGAAAGGAGCATATATATAGGAAATAGTAATTACTTATCGTTTACATGTACATGTAGGTATAGCTTTTGGAAATCTGAACACAGAGTTAGAAAACTGCAATGCAACACCTCTACTGACCACATAACCACTATACAGCACCAAAGGGAAAAGAAAGAAAAGAACTACACAGGAGCGATGCATAATGTATGTACATAGCTTTAGACCTCTTGGAAATTAAATCATGGGTCTGATGAAGATATTAGAAATGTTTGTTTGTTTGTTTATTTTATTCTAGCACGGTGGCATACTTCAGCCAATGGCTGTTCTTCAGCATGGCCATGCATATATAAAAGCAATCACAATTTTACAAAGAAACATACATTAAAGATTAAAGATAAAGACCAGTTATTTAAAGATAAACTCCAGTACTGGTAATGCGATTGCATTGTGAAAGAAAAGGTGTGGAATGGATCAGAAACAGTTGATCATGTAGCATGTAAGTATTGGTGTGTACTGCAAGGTTCTGGAGTCATCAAAATCATACTAAATTTGGCCGAGTCTTGGTGAAGTAACAAGCCCTGTACACAGAAAGCTATATATGGGACAACACACATGGTGTCGGGGCTAGTACTACCTTGATGTTCTTGTCTTTCTATGTTCATTACTCAGCCAGTATACATTTTCTTCCAAAATTGTTTGGCACATGTCATTTATTTGTAATCTTGAACATTCAGTGTAAGTTTCGTTTGATTCTGTGAGATTTTTTTATTTTTTTTTACCACAACTGGAGTTTATCTTTAAGTCAGTCAGGAATCCCATGACTTTTACAAGCCAATCGATTGTTTGATTATCAAGATATTTATAATTGAAATTCAAAATTTCTAAAACAAACCTCTAGTACATTTTTGAATTTATAACGGGTCAGCATGCCTCCATTTTTTTTTTTTTTTTTTTTTTTTTTTTACTCCAGTCTAAATGTGCTAAGAGATTTGGCTGCATGTGTCTTCATCCAGGGGGGTGTTTCACAAAGATACCAAGTCAAACTTAACTCTAAGTTGGACTTAAATATTATGGAGAGCCAATTGTAGGCTTAAAATAAAGTATATTCAAAAGTGAAAATTCAAGTATTTTAGACTTTTCATAAATTCCACATCAAGAACATGAAATTGCCCATGATAATAGAAAATATGAATGATTTTAATCCACATTTTATGCCTTTTAAAATAACTTTTAAAAAATATTTTCAAGGATGCTAATGGCTTTCCATAATTTTTAAGTCTAACTTAGAGATAAGTTCAACTAAGGATCTTTGTGAAACACCCTTCAGTTCTTAAAGCTGCAAGAGGATTACGTCCCCTCATTTCCCTCAATCGTTCAGATTTTTATTTTATAATAATTATTCTATTTCAGCTCAAAAAAACACCTGTCAGAATATTTGTCTGATTTCCTTCCCCTGCATACGATGTAAAGAATTACCTGTTACTCAATATGGAAATACATGTATGGATTAAGAAGAATCTTAGCTTAAAGCCCCGCTGCATTAGTTTGGCCAGGAGGGATTAGACCTCCCTGCATGGTTACTGACAGGTGGTGATCTCATCAACTCTCAATTAACATAAGAAAAAAAGGATCATGGGGGACCAACGGGCACCGCTTATTGGTATGCATTGTTTGCTATATAGAGGGCGCAAGTAGCTATAAGTAGTGCAATGGGGCTTTAAGGGAGAGGGTAGTATAGGCCTATACTAGTACATGTAATATGTGCATACAGATGAGCTTACTTCTTGTGTATTAAGAGCTAGAGGGGCCTTAACACTGTTTATTATGTACATGCATACAAGTTAATACCCTTCTGGTTTCAAACTGAAGGTTTAGTGGTCAGAATGTCGGAAAAGCGAGTCTCTATGAAACGGCTGTCTTTATTGAATATTTACCTCTGTAGTGAGAAGTGTTATTAACCTGCTTAGTCAGGTTTGGCTCATTGATGACAAAGTCCAGCCCTTGGTCTCATATCTAGTACCGGTATACAAATATCCCGGCCCCTCCACTCAGTGTTATTTAGATTTAGGGTACGCATACATATGCATGTTCCCTCCTTTTGAAAACACCCCCTAAGTCCGGTGTGTATAAAGTCAATACGGGCCGGATATTTGTGTACTACGAGCCGGACTTTGGTGCGTGAACAGTACCACTTTACCGGATATTTTGGTAGCATGGTATCCCTCCGTTCACGGAGTGGGGGGCCATGACAAATATTGACTGCTTTTGAGGGGCATGGTTAAAGGGGCACGTTCCCACCAGTGTAGTTATCGGAACATGCCATCTGCGTAAGAGCCGTATTCTGCTGGTGTCAATAGGCAGCTATAGCGCCGTCCGCCAGCGCGTACGTATTTTGAACGCCCTCTGGAATACGGGCAACATGCCCCTTTAAAGCTATAGCCCAAGGTGATCTCCAGACTGCATAATGCAGGCTGAAGATCACCAGGAAGCTATACCGGTAGTTGTAATCGTGACGCCCCCAAAATAAGCAAAGTATTCTCTTCAATTCTGAGAAAAGTGTGCATATCCAATGCACACATGCATTATTAATTTCTTACATCCTTGCATTGCATTCATGCCTAAAATCTTGACATGGGGTATAAATTTGAACAGAGTGTCAAATACTGTAAACGTTTGCAGTATACGTTAAATCCTGTGAAATGAAAACATGTTTATAAACTGGTTATCTGTTTGTGACAATGGTGATTCATTTTACCACATTGACTTCACATATGAAAATTTACCAGGACCAGTATATCTTTGTAATTCCACAAAATCTGAATTCTGAATTATGACTTATATTTTTTATAGGGTTTGGGGTTGCTATTATTTTTAATAATATTCTTTTTGATTGTGCGTGCGTACTCTGTGCATGTACTATGTGTGCAATACACTGACCTCTATATATGCATGCATCACATCTAGCGCAGCTTGCTAGCCAGCCTAGCCCGTAGCCCGGCGCTCGAGCTAGCCGTGAATCGCGAACCGGACTGATCTGTTTCTCTCGGTTTATCAGGGTCCTATACGACTTAATTTATCAAAAATGTAAATTAATCAGCCTAATCACACATTTTTGTAATGAATATCTGGACAATTCTATGTAAATTTGTCGCCTATTTCACTCCAAAAGAGTCGTTAGGTCAGTATGCAAAATGTCCTTTGCCTTCCCAGATCAGACACATACACGCTGAATTGGTGCCCTCAGAATATGTGATTATTTCTCCGATTTTTATGCTCAAATGTGACGGAAAAATAAATAAAAATCAAACAAACATTTGTAGAAAGTATCATTTATTCAGAGTATCTCATTCAAAATGCCCAAAAAGAGGAAATATCACCACTGGCGGTAAATATACAAACAACGTTAACCCATATCTGAAAATTGCAATGGGTATCCAACATTGTCCCGATTGTGTGATGTAGGTTGTTCATATTGTGACGTCATAGTTTCGCATGTAAAATAATGCCGTCAATTCCCTTAGTGAGTGGGTTCAGGAAAGGGTAACAAAATTGCATTTAATTTATTCCTCACAACAGTGAGGGCTTCAAAAGTACTTTGCTCAATTTGTTAATGTTCTCAGCAATCTGTAGAGGTGTAATTTGCCAATTTTTCCACATTTCAATGAACCATCTCTTTAATAAAGCATGAATATCATCTACCTCCAATACCACACATTTTTCTGTTTTCATGCAGGAACTCAATGAGGGGAATAAAGGGCACCAATTTCCTGGACAAGGCAGGGAAGTTAGTAGACCAGCAGCCAGACAGGGTAGAGGATTACAGTGACGATGGCGATGACGATGACGACGGGGATGGAGCCGATGAGGAGTTCGGGAGCGAGAGTTCAGACCCAGAGAATGCCTGGCTGGATCAGGAGAAAAAGCTGGAGAAGAAAACTGAGCAAGGAGTGCCCATGAAGCTTGCTGGTGAGGAGGCTAATGCCTTGCAGAAGGCCAAAGCTAAGGAGGATTCTAGACCTAGCAGTATTCGTATAGTTGGTGGAGATGAACCGGAAACTGGTGGCAGCGGTGGGATAGTTGCTAATGCTCCTGTGATGCGCGGTGATATACCTGTGGTTCGGGATGACGCCATCCCTGGTGGTGGTGGTGGTGGTGATGGTGGTGGTGGTGGTGGTGGTGTCGGACTGAACCATAGTGCTTCGCAGGTGGTGGATGCTGGCAGGGTGAATGCAGACGGCAATGGAGATGTCGTCCAGCCCGAGGGAAAAAGCTTCAGGATAACGGAGAATGGAGACCTGGAGCCGATGGATGCTAGCAAGAAAGGTGGAGGGGGAAGCACGATGTCGGACATGAAAATCTCTGGCGCCGCGAGCAAGTTTAAGCAGAAGTACGACGGCGGAGTGCAAGATCTACTGCGACATCCAGAGGAGCATATGATTGGAGGTATCTTTACCGAAAAGGCAGGCCTGCTTATAGCCTGCCTCAAGCTAGCCTATCCGATATGCGTCGGGCTTTACAAGTATCATCGTGTTATGCAGACTGACATTGGCGCGGGCATCAGCCCGAGCGCCTATCATCACTGGTGCATACAAAAAGTTTTATTTTCTTTTATGTACAATGTTACGTTCGTAGAAAATCTACGAACCCCCTGTAAAGCTCTTTCATGTATATTTATGTAGCATGGACCAAAATAGGCCAATGAGCGATGAGGAACCTGGAGATGATATTTGATTGGTTGAATCAAAGTGATTGATCACCAAATAAGGCTAGTCTTATGAATCATGCATGAGAATAATGATGAGTTCACCAGTGATGATAGGCGCTCGGGCTGACCGAGCCGATGTCAGTCTCCATAAAGCGATCAGTATATTTGCCATAAAGCCTGACGCATATCGGATAGGCTAGCCTCAAGCCTGCATAGCTGCTAAAGAGCAGACTAATTCCTTCGCAAGCACTGACCTGCAAAAACGCCGAAATATGCAAATTAGGCAGGCTTAAAGGGACTTGGTAACATTGTGCAGATGAAAGATAGTGGTGCTAAGGTAGTGATTTCAATGCTAGATGTACAATTAAAGATAATCTGAAAATTTGAGTGAAAACGTACAATTATTCATGGTACAAATTGAGAAAAACTGAACTGATCAATTCCTAAATTCTCCCAACTATATTATTACAATTTGATTACATTTTAGGTGAATGTGAATCTTCACAACGCAATAAAATGGCTCTACATTCCATTCCAGACATTTAAGTGTTGACAGATTTTTTATAGCCTGTTTTATGTCTTTTTTTCATGGAAAAACGCTTGGGAAAATTCAAAAATGGTTGGGAGAATTTACTGTTAATCACTGTTAGAGGGTGTCGTACATTGATGCCTTCAAAGAAAACCATAGATATCTTTGTGGTTTGAGAATTTTTTCAGGATTTTTTGCATGTCAGAGGGTTAGTAAAGTAGAAGGAATATAGTAAGTAAAACATTTTATACAAAAATTAAGCAATTTTTTCATCAACCTTCAACAATGTTACCGAGTCACTTTAATTTAGCCTGTACATTTTAAAAGCAGGCTTATTTTAGCCTGCTTAAATAGCCTGCAAAATCATTTTAACCTGCTCATTTAGCCTGCAAAATTACCCTGCTTTGTTAGCCTGCCTATTGTCTTTAACCTGCACTTACCTGCAAAAACACTAAAATATGTAAATTATGCAGGCTAATTCCTTTATAGCAAGCACTGAACTTCAAAAACACAGAAATATGCAAATTAGGCAGGCTTAATTTAGCCTGTACATTTTAAAAGCAGGCTTATTTTAGCCTGCTTAAATAGCCTGAAAAATCATTTTAACCTGCTCAATTAGCCTGCAAAATTGCCCTGCTTTGAATAGCCTGCCATTTGTCTTTAACCTGCACTAACCTGCAAAAACACTGAAATATGTAAATTATGCAGGTCCGTCCTAAATTTGGGTACACACAATGCATCCCTTACAGCATGTCTTGTGTTGTGATCATGTAGTGAACTATTAACATGATGTAAATCTTGTTTTAAATATGTTGGTGCCATGTCATGCATTTATATATACATCATCACTGCACGTCCAAACTGGAAACGTGTCTGAATAGGCATCCATCCTATTAAAGCGAGTAAACATATCATTTGAAGATACTTCAAATCCTTCTCCCAGCACTTCACGTGCAGCTCGTTTCTGAACCATTTGTAATTTAATAGTTTGTCTTTGAAATCGCTCAGACCACACCAAGGATTTACCAAATATATCAATTAGTAGGCGGTTTCCTGGCAAAATGTTATCATCATGTATTAGTCAAAACATATTCTTTTACATGATTGTTAATAAGAGCTTCCATTTCATTTTTTGAAAGGGGGGCGTTTCCAAAACTGGTCTTTACCTTTAAACTGCATCTCATTTGGCATGCTAAACACTGTATTTTATGCATGCTAATTTTTAAATTGTAGGCAGAGATTTAGCCTGCTTAAACTGTAAGACTGTTTTGCTTAATGCATGCTAATTTAAACAGGCTAAAATTTAACCTGCTAAAACATGTAAGACTGCTTTTGCAAAATACAGGCTAAAATTTAACATGCAATGGAATAATTAGCATGTATTTAAGAATGCAGGCCAGACGCAGGTTCAAAGCAGGCTAAATAAGCCTGCGTCTTCGGTACGTACATGTACTTAGGTTCTACTGTAAATTATGATGGACAGTTAATTCTACACCCATCAGATAAAGAAAGTGGACACTATCTATTGTTAAGATTTTCAAATTATTATGTAATATTAAGTTGTTTTTTCTTAAAATCAAAATAAACTTCAATTAATCCTCTTTAGTATAATATGCAGGTTGAATCATACCATTCATGCAAGAGTGAGCATAGCCATTGTAAAGTTTAAGATATTTGAATAATATCAGTGAAAATTTGAACAAAATCGGGCAAGGAATATTAAAGAAGTTAAAGCTTTTTTAAATGACTAGTCACTAGAGGGCGATATTTAATTTGATGCGTCATTTGTGGACATCTGTCCATGCCTTTTGTACTTCAAATTTCACAATTCTTTCGTTTTCTTCGTATTTATTTGTGTTCTTGATCCGACTTCATAACATGTGAACTAGAATATCATTTTGCATTATATACCTTGCTTTCAGGGGAGTAGATTATCTCAATCACAAGAAAGAAGGAAAAACATGAAATTGGAAGTACAAAAGGCATGGAGAGTTGTCCACAAATGATGCATCAAATTGAATATCGCCCTCTAGTGACTAGTCATTTCAAAAAGCTTTAACTTCCTTATTCCTTGCCCAATTTTGTTCAAATTTTCACTGATTTTATTCCAAATATCGTAAACTTTACAGTAAAAGTAACTTAGTATGAAGGTTTTGGTTCCCTTTAACAATAAATGAGTTACTGAAAACAAAATTTATATACACAAGTCCTAGGCAGTGTCGATAACCTTCTCGTGCTTTTTAAGATTGATGGAAGGTGCATATTCTCATACATGCCAACTGTTCAGATTAAAGAGGAACATTCCTCTTTTTGGGAGAAGATAATTATCATTTTAATGCAGGTGTTCCTCTTCCTGTACAAATTTGTCTGTAGTATTGAATAGGAGAGTTAGGATTGTTCCTCTTTTTTTTGAAAATAGCATAATTTGTACAGATTTCTGATTTTCAAATGTTGGCATGTATGTATTCTAGTTGTGTTATTCCCATACCATCTTATCAAAGATAGAAGGGTCTGGGGCCCGTTTCATAAAACTTGTTATCTATAACAACTGCTACATTTCTATGACAATTTGCTCTCATCCAATCAGATGCCATGATTTCAGTAGCTTATAACAGTAGCTTGTAACTTGTTATTCACTTCAATTTCGGATTTATTACAAATATATCAAATAAGAAGTCCAAAGACTAACAATAATTGGCTCACAATTTATCATATAAAAATGCATTAAAAACAGTAGATTTAAAAATTCAGTAATAAGTTAAAGTACATTGCTCACATTGTATCATATACAAATGCATTAAAAGAGTTGATTTAAAAATTCAGTAATAACTTAGATTACAAAAAAAAAAAAAAAAAAAAAAAAAAAAAATTGTAAATTATAAAATGGTGGTGTTAAATTAAAGAGAAGGTTGAGTTCTGGGAAGAGGTGAAAAATAATTTGTGAGCGTTACTCATTCTTATTATGCAAGTGTGGAAGAACATCAGATAAGACATGTTCCCTGAAAAGCATGGCTCTTCAAATGCATTCATATTCTAAATATGCATGTAACATCGTAAAAATCGGGGGGGGGGGGGGGCCGGCTTTTTACGCCACGTGTTCGTGTAGTCCCATATACATCTTTCTGTGTACAGTGTTTGTAACTTTAACAAGACTTGGCCAAATTTCTTATCATTTTGATGATTCCAGAACCTTGCAATACACACAAATTCGTATATGCTAGATGATCAACCTTTTCTGGTCGGTTCCACACCGTTTCTTTTACAATGCAATCGCATGACCAGAACTCAACTTCATCTTTAATCAGTTTGTCAGTGAATTGAGAAGAAAGAAGAAAGAAATAGTGAAAAGTGGAAGAATTGAGTTGATTCAGCTTAATGAAGCCTTGTAAAAGTAAAATGCACATACCGTAATACAGAGATGATATCAAGTTTTATTAAACAGGGCCCAGTATTTAGTGTTTATTTAGTGTTTATTTAGTTATAACGCCCTGCTAGCTCCAGCCAGGCAATAAAATGTAAGTTGCGCCCTCCTGCTTTCAATAACACAGTTTTAAAAAAATAAATTTCAGTAGAAAAAAAGAGAGACTGTCAACCCAAGAACAACATTGTGATGGTCAAGACCCACAAGTGCTCCAGTTCCACCATGCAGAACATCTTCCGCTTTCAATAAAAAAAAAAAATTTAATATAAATTTCAGTAGAAACAAAGAGAGACTGACACCCAAGAACAATATTGTGATGGTCAAGACCCACAAGTGCTCCAGTTCCACCATGCAGAACATCATCTTCCGCTTTCAATAAAAAAGTTTTTTTTAAACAAATTTCAGTAGAAACAAAGAAAGACTGTCAACCCAAGAACAACATTGTGATGGTCAATAACAAAGTTTTTTTAAAATAAATTTCAGTAGAAACAAAGAGAGACTGTCAACCCAAGAACAACATCGTGATGGTCAAGACCCACAAGTGCTCCAGTTCCACTATGCAGAACATCATCTTCCGCTTTCAATAACAAAGTTTTTTTTAATATAAATTTCAGTAGAAACAAAGAGAGACTGTCAACCCAAGAACAACATTGTGATGGTCAATAACAAAGTTTTTTTAAATAAATTTCAGTAGAAACAAAGAGAGACTGTCAACCCAAGAACAACATTGTGATGGTCAAGACGCACAAGTGCTCCAGTTCCACCATGCAGAACATCATCTTCCGCTTTCAATAACAAAGTTTTTTTTAATATAAATTTCAGTAGAAACAAAGAGAGACTGTCAACCCAAGAACAACATTGTGATGGTCAATAACAAAGTTTTTTTAAATAAATTTCAGTAGAAACAAAGAGAGACTGTCAACCCAAGAACAACATAGTGATGGTCAAGACGCACAAGTGCTCCAGTTCCACCATGCAGAACATCATCTTCCGCTGGGGTGAAAATCAAAACCTGACCTTCGCCTTCCCCATGAGTGGCGTCTACCTCGGCAGCCCGCAGCCCTTCACCCGGAATGCCGTCATGGAATCCAACAATGGTCACTACAACATCATTGCTAACCATATGGTTTTCAACCAACAAGGTATGTAGATGCTGCTTGTAAGCGTCGGCTTGCATGGTGATGTAGATATACAGTAGGCTTGCGGGTGCACCATGTGAGAAGTCCTGAAAGGACTCTCTGTAATCTTTCTTGAGGGTTTGTAGTCCTGAAAAGGACTGGCTCGACCTTTCAAACAGGTTGACTATCCGTCGTCAGGAGTGATAACCAACATATAACCAACAGTCCTTTTCAGGACTACAAACCCTCAAGAAAGATTACAGAGAGTCATTTTCAGGACTCCTCAGTCCTCCCTCTCTCTCACATGGTGCACCCACAAGCCTACTGTATAAGAAGGTATGTGTTCACTGGTTTCCCTCCTAGTTTTAGCATTATTGTCCAGTTTGCAGTTACAGCTGTCATTTTGACCCATGGGTATAGGTCCATAAAGTGTCTTTTAATAGGGAAATGTCATTCCAGGAAATAATACTGTCATGGAATCCACCAATGGTCACTACAACATCATTGCTAAATTCTAACCATATGGTTTTCAACCAAGAAGGTATGTGTTCACTCGTTTCCCTATTACAGGGCTTAAATTAATCCAAGGCCACCAAGGCCATGGCCGTGGATGCCCTTTTGATTGGCCTCAATGCCCCTCTCATTGGCCTTGGAGATTTTTTGTGCCCTTTCCAAATTTTCCTATTTGTGCTCTAATATAGGGATGTGCCCTACAGAAAAGTGGCCTTGCCCTGAAATATAGAAATATAAGGCCTGCTTTTTGGTTTAGCATAATTGTCCAGTTTGCACTTTATACAGCTGTCATTTTGACCCATGGGTATATGTCCATAAAGTATCTTTTAATAGGGAAATGTAATGTCATAAAAGAATGCTGTCATGGAATTTACCAATGGTCACTACAACATCATTGCCGAATTCCAACCATATGGTTTTCAACCAAGAATGTATGTGTTCACATGTCTCCTTGCTATAAGCGAGTTTGTAAATAGCTCTGGACCACATGACCCCAAAATATCCACAGATCTTAGACACGATGGATACTTCCCACCTGTGCTTTTTAGAATAATCACTGCCAAAGTGATATGGAAGTGCTTCATGACTACATTTTGTTTGCCTCTTGAAAAGAGTACTTCCACCTATGTATCACATAAATGTACTGTTGGTGCATAAACGAATACTGATTACATAACTTTCATGAGCACGATCCGAGTATTCGTCTCAATGGTTTTACAATTTGGGTACGAATGACCTTTATCTGCCCATGCGCAAATCCTAATTACGAACTCGCTTATTTTGGCATAATGACTGGTTGCAGGTACAGCTACCATGCATGTTGACACATGAGCATAGGTCAATAAGGTTTCTTTAACCCATTGCCTACTTGAACCGGGTGGCTCTTGTATTAAGCACACCGTAATTATTGGTGTATAAACCGCCCTCGCGTATTAACCGTACCCCTCTTTTTCGCCCTAAAAAAGAAGAAAAAAAGAAGGAAAAAAAAGAAAAGAAAATTTGCAGACTCTGTCGTCGGCAAGCCAGGTCCGTGTTAAAAAACCAACGCGGGAATGTCTTTCATTTATCTGCAAGGTGCAGCTGAATGTGTAAGATCATTAATGTAAATTAAAAAACAGTAGAGGACCAAGGATAGAACCTTGTGGTACACCTTGTAATAGAAGAAAAATTGGAGGAATTATTATAAACTACATATTGAGATCTTTCAGAAAGATTACTTTCAATCCAAGATGACAGACAAATTTGAGTGTTGTTCTAGTGTCAGAGTGGTGAGTCGACACACCGATTACTGAGCTGGGAGACATTGCCAGGCATAGCGCCAGATGGAGGGGCATAAATCAAAACTATAAGATGCACCCCCGACTTTGAATTTTTTTCGGCGGCAAAAAAGTGCGGTTAATACACCGTTAATTACGGTATGTAAATGTGAGAATCCAGTAGTTGACAGGTTAATAGGGAAATTTAGTGGCACGAAAGATCATGTCCGGAGCACAGGAGGCACACATGTTGGTGATTTTGGCGATTTAAAAGTTGAAATTGGACGTATCAAATTGACACTTTTGACATGATTTCACCCAGTCAATGTTGTTTATGTGCATCTTACCAGCTCTTCGTATTCATGATATGGTTCTTATATCTATGACACAAAGTTTTGGTTTTCCATTAATAGTACATGCTACGTTCACGATGCATCTTTTTATGGCAATGCATTTTGCAAGCTAACAAATGATTTTAGCCTGGCCGTGATTTATCAATTCCTGGATACAATGGCTACAGCATAATGTAGTAGGTTACATAGGGCTATTAACTCTTATCCTGCCATGAGACTGCTAGCGCGCTATTGTTATAGTGCCATGTGCACGCGAGCATGCTATCGATTGAAAGCCACGTTCATGCTAGCGAGCCACCGCTACGGTGCTTCGTGCGCGCTAGCGCGCAGATGTAATAACAGTTATTGTTCATGCCCATTGCACCGTGCTGAGTGCTTTTGCAGCGCTATTGAAAGTACCATCGCGTGCATCAGATTATCGGCTTTGGATTACGCGTCTTTGTATACAACAGTCAGATTGGATTTTCTCGAGTAATTCAGCGATTTGTTTTTTGTAAAGATTTAAATAACACGCTCTTGAACCAACCTTAAAATTAACTTGGCACGCAGGAGATTAGCACTGTGGCACAATAGGAATTAGCACTCTGGCACTGGTTGCATTGTATGGGTGGCAGCTTAAGAGTTAAAGGGATTAGCCTTGAGCTGTGGTAGGTCTGGGTCCAGTTGCATAAAAGTTATCACTAGGCGTGTCTTCACTATCTCGAGATTGCCAAATATCCAGCTAATTTGCGTCTTCCATTGACCGAAGTAGCAAATTAGCGGGATAGTTTGCGACCGTTTTCATTAGACCGAAGTACGGAGTCAAATATCCCGATCCTATCATACACAACGATTTCTGGTTTTCCGTGTTTACTAGTTGTACTAGCGCGCGCACATGCGATCTATACCGCTCAGCTACTTCGGTCTAATGAAGACGCAAATTAGCTGGATAGTTTGCGATCGGGATAGTTCAAATAGCTGGATATTTGGCAATCTCGAGATAGTGAAGACGGGCCTATTGATGGTAACTTTGCCACCAATATTAACTACTGTGGCAACATCATTGAACAGCCGATCAAATGAAGGTTTCCATTGAAGTTACCATCACCGCTATTAAAGTTTGAGGCAACAGGGCCCTGATCATACAGTGACTGAAAATGGTCCAAGTCTGCAAACTATGAGCAGCACCAAAGTCTAACAATATTATCGATCCCCCACTTTGAGATCTACCAATCAAGGAGATTATATGTAAACCATATTTTATACAGTAGGTTTGCGGGTGCACCATGTGAGAGAGAGAGAGAGGGTTGAGGAGTCCTGAAAAGGGCTCTGACTTGGTAATCTTTCTTGGGGGTGTGTAGTCCTGAAAAGGACTGTTATCTTTCTTAGCATATAGTTCTAAAGAGAACAATAGCGCTTGGAGAGGATGAGTGGCTCGACGTTTTGAACAGGTTGACTGTCCGTCGTTCAGGACTCCTCAACCCTCTCTCTCTCTCACATGGTGCACCCGCAAACCTACTGTATATCTACATCACCATGCAAGCTGACACTAACAAGCAGCATCTAAACCATATTTTGTCTCTTCTTCTTTGTTCTTGCACACAGCCACAGAAGATCTGATGCCTGCAGACTCGGTTTACATCGCACTCCTGAGAAACCCAGACACTCAGTATGAAAGTATGTACAACTATTACCGCTTTGACGGCAGGTACACCGTGACCCTGGAAAACTTCCTAAAGAGACCACGCCTCTACTTTGAGAACGAGCCGCAGTACACCAAACAAGCCGGTCGCAACCCAATGCTGTTTGACATCGGGATGGACGCGCGCCGTAGGGAGAAGGATGATCCCAGGGTCACGGAATACATCCAGGAACTTGCCCAGAGGTTTGATGTTGTTCTTATAGCAGAATACTTCAAGGAATCGCTGATTCTCCTGAAGGAAGCCCTCTGCTGGGATATGGATGATATCGTTTTCTTCAATCAAAACGCCAGGAGCAAGGTCTCGGTGAGACCGCCCACAGATGCTATGAAGCAACGCATACGAGCCTGGAACAGCGGGGACACCACCCTGTATCAGTTTTTCAATAGGACCCTGTGGGAGAAGATAGAGGCGTTCGGTTACGTTCGCATGGCACGGGAGGTCGCGGAGTTGGAGAGACGGAACGCCGAGCTTACGGAGCTGTGCATCGGTGCTACCAAGCAAGCAGGAGATAAAAGGGTTTATTACCCACCTGGTGTTCATGTCAAAAGCTTTGTACTTAATAGCAATGCCCAAGGTAACCATCTATGTGATCAAATGACCAGACCGGAACTCACCTACATTGGTCTCTTAAGACAAAGACAAATTGACCTTGATAACAGCAGAGCAGGGAGGTAGTATTCACCGACATGCATTCAGCCCTTATTAACAGTTTTCATTGCCTCTTGTACAGTTTGTATAGATGTAACTTAGACTATTTCATCATATTTTCCTGTGATTGAACATTTCTACAGTACTGTATATAAGCCATCAGCTCAAAAAGTTCTGCACAGCGTATTGCAGGATGTAAAATTCAAATAAATTTAAAAATATCTATTTATGATTAAGCTACAGCTGCTGCTCGATTTGTGTGTACCGGTACCGAACTGTGATTCAAAGACAAACAGTAGATAAGGTCAAAGGTCACCAATCACCAGTACATGTTTTGCTCTTGATGTAAGGGGTTGCTTAATAGTGTAGTCTAACAAAGAGCTTCAAATATTTCTTCTACAAAGAATAATTGCAGTTTAAATACACTTCCAGTGAACTGTAAAACATATTTATGAGTAGACTACTTAATACACTTCCGATTTATGAGCTACTGTAAACATTTTAAACAAGTTTACAGTTTACAGTGTTGCACAAAATGAACGCTTTCTGTGTGGTTTGTATTTCCGAAGCAAAATAGTAAAATGAGCCGTTTTTTTATACTGCAAATGACTCTGATATACCTAGTGGAGCATGCATATACATGTACTTGTGTACTGTGTACCAGTACTGTATTATTAAAGCACAGTTGCTGCCTCTTTGACTTCATCTTAGTACATATCAAGTGTTAAGAGCAAGAAGGGCGTTAACTCAAATACTTTAACACAGAATTATTGCCCTTCTGGCTCCAACCAGGGAGTGTTTCACAAAGACTAAGATCGACTTTAAAGGTACTATGTCCCATTTGCAGGCCAAAAAAATGAAAAAGTTAAATTCCAACTGCATTTGAAAGATAATACTAATTTAGAACTTCCCTAAAAAAGGTGGGGCTTGAAAATGTCTTCAAGTGGGAAAATAACGACTATTAGTTGTCAAATCGACTTTAGGTCTAAAGAGCCCAAAAGTAATAGTCTTGATTTTCAGACAATTGTACCGAATGGTCATACGTTTTATGCTGCGCAAAGATTCAATCAGTTTAATCTTGGCCATCACAAGAAGTGGGTTATTGATGTAGACAAATGCTCATGTACCCTTTACAACTCTTTTCATGTATGTTATTACCAAAGAAGAAAAAAAGCCAGTCAGTCACTCAATAGTGTCTGACAGTGAAGTCTAAGCAAGTAAACAGGTTTCCTTGCATAATTTGAATATGAGGATACTGCTAACGTTTAAATTTCACAGATAGGACATACATGACATATTCATAATTCCTGCAAAGTTCTACAGAATTTGAGGTTGGCTGCAAAAGGGACATAGTACCTTTAAAGGTAATACAAAGTTTTGGTATGGGGTCATGAATTTGGTTCAAATGAACATATTGGAAGCATATGCGATCCTACGATATTCAGTGATCATTGTCTCGGTTGAAATCGAGTCTAAAGTGATGAAATTGTAAATAATAAACTTTTATGTTTTATAGCTACCTCTCAAGGTCAATATATTAATTTAACTAGAAAACAATGTTTCTTGACTAAAATCGACCAATTCGCTATTTCCGTTAGGAAGTTATATATCACAACTACATATTCTAAGATTTTCAGGGTCGCAGCTACCATTGTATGGCCCTAAAGCGCTATTTGAAATTTGTCAAAATTGAATGAAATAATATATGATTAATAATGGAGAATTGGTTATATAATAAGGATGTCAATCATGCAAAGTGAATGAATGTGTTGCTGTAAAAAATTAATGAAATAATGTATAATAATAATAATATTGGCATTTATATAGCGCTCTTACAGACATACATGTGTATCACAGCGCTTTACAACATATCATTACCCCGGTCATCGGATTCAGGCTTACCCGCACACAATGTATGATAATGATGGATAAATGATGGATTGATAATCAGGTGTTATAACTTTTATGTCAACCATTCCATGAGGAATAAGGCCAAATAAAAATAAAAACATGTTTAGCGTCCTGTTTTTTTTTTAAATAGGAAGGAGGAGGCCCTTTTTTTTCTTTCAAAATGGCTGCTCGGTACATTTTTCCGGAAAGTCAGGCTATTTTTTAAGATGTCCGCAGGTATTTTAAAACAAATCAGAAATAGTTCATTTTAGCAGTACCGGTATGTTTTTCATCTTTTAATTCATTAAAGAAAAAGAAAAGAAAAATAAAATAAAAAAAAGGCGGCCCCCAAAAAGGAAGCGTGCGGGGACGCTAAACATGTACATTTTTTTGATTGGCCTTAATATCTTGCAGTATTTAGAATGGATGATAATGAAATAATATTGGATGATACAGTAATAGATAGGTAGTGGACGGATAATCCGTTTTTATGAATTCTATATCAATCATGCCAGGATGAATTAAAGGGAAAGTCCACCCCAGGATTTTTTTTAGCTGACGATATAGACCTAATAATACCATGAAGAATGATACAAGTCTCATTAAAATCCATGATCACATAACGAAGATATATCGACTTTTTTATCGAAAATCAGCCGCCCCCCAAATGCAAATGCGTTACATGGGCAAAAAACGATCGCCAAAAAATAACCGATAGTATCGAAATTGTGACGTATGTTGCGAGCTGCCTTCTTATTTCGCAGACATTCACTTTCGCTCGCGGTACACTGTTATCGCACTGACACGACGAATCATGAATGAAAGTGAAAGCGAAAGTGAATGTCTCCGAAATAAGAAGGCAGCTCGCAACATACGTCACAATCGTTTCATGCCCATGTAACGCATTTGCATTTGGGGGGCGGCTGATTTTCGATAAAAAAGTCGATATATCTTCGTTATGTGATCATGGATTTTAATGAGACTTGTATCATTCTTCATGGTATTATTAGGTCTATATCGTCAGCTAAAGAAAATCCTGGGGTGGACTATCCCTTTAATAAGTTACATTATTTTTTTAGAATGGATATGATTTTGTTTGATCATGAAATATAAATTCTGATAAGAAATTGTGACCTTACAACGGTTACACCCCGCCCCCCCTTTTATCGTGCTATAAATTATGAATGCTGAAAAGCAGTATTGAGAAAGTAACATAGTATTAAATTATCTTTTGTAGACCATTTCATCATGAAATCATTCTCCAGATTATAAAACATGCAGCTATTTGTTAACAGTTCTTCCAGAAAATATATACATGTACAGTGTGAGTCCAAAAAAAGTTTACACCTAGAAAATTGCTAATTATTCTAAAAATCATCTATTAACAGTAAGTTATTATAGATCTTATGAAAGAGTGTTTTATCCCAAATCATTTGGTATCATTTTTGTGTGGTATGTGTTCACGCTTGGATGAACAGGAGGCATTGTTTGCGAGAGTGCAAAAATCGATTTGCGCTAAAGTTGCTTGTGTGTTGTATGAATAAAACAATTGGGATTTGGGTAGTAATTCGGTCTTTGCAGATGGCCAGATAACATCCCTAACATAATTAATCATGCCACACATATCAAATATTGAATGTCAAATATCAACAAACATTTGTGTGTGTGTGTGTGTGTGTGTGACTTTGCTTCTGCAAAAAGCATATGCAATGCATTTCATTTGATACATTCAATTCATTCTCTCACCCCGCTAATCCGAACATAACACATGCTGTAGGCACCACTTTGGCGCAAGTCGATTTTTGCACTCTCGCAAACAATGCCTCATGTTCATCCAAGCGTGAACACATACCACACAAAAATGATACCAAAAAAATTGGGATAAAACTCTCTTTCATAAGATCTATAATAATTTACTGTTCATAATGATTTTTAAAATAATTAGCAATTTTCTAGGTGTAAACTTTTTTTTGACTCACACAGTAGTTTCCTAAATGGCGATAGGAAAGACTGCAAGTGCTACCTTCGAGCATGACAGTTTTATTCAAATAGTACATAGTTGACTGTGATAAAGTGAAATTGACACATATAGGTAAGCAGTTTGCCTCTTTTTAAAAACATTTTTTAATGATATATTGTATTAAAGTTGAATAATTTATAAATTACCTTCCTCACACCATATAATGAAGGGTGTGCTCTGCTATACCGTACATTATATGTGAGTCTGCATGTTTCTTTCAAAAATACGTATCAGATATAATCTAGTTTTAAATTATGCCCTTCCATCCAATTTTGTACTTCTTACATTATACTCACAAATTGATATGGAATGATATTACTATTTCTCATTGAACTATGAAGTGGTACATTGAGTGATTTCAAGTTGGGTGTTCAGGGCTGGTGTTAGTGTTAAATAAACACGAACACCAGCCCTAAACACCAAAGTGGAAATCAGCTGGTGTTAAGGCTTTGACCTCTGAATATCGTCAACTTCCGGTAGCTAGTGTTATCCATTTTGCAAAATTGTCGTCTGCTGAACCGACCTTTGTGGCTGGTGTTAATATTTTACGTACACATGACCTAATAACACTAGTTCCTAGGGATTAAGCAAATGTTGATCTGAAGATCAAATAAAAATATGTGAAACAGGTCCTATACTATGTGATCCATACATTGTAAAATGAATATAAGACCAGAGAAATAAGTTTTAATTTATTCTATGCTTTTTATGATATCTTTAATTTTGATGTACTATTTTTAAATCATCGTCGTGAAATCAAGTCTGTGTGGCAAAGTCACAGGGCGCAAAGTGGTGTTAAGCTATCGATATTACTGATTTGTACACCTATCTGATGCATCTCTGAAAATAAAGTGTCCAAAATGTACATACTACATACAGTGTATGTGAACTTTTAAAATACTTGTGGTCGAGTGGTTTAAGGCGCTTGACTGGAGATGCGAAGGTCGAGGGTTCGAATCCCGACAGGGCTCTAATATCCTTTGGCAAGATATTAACCTGCACTTGCTACTCTCCACCCAGGTGTTAAATGGGTACCCGGTAAGATGCGACCGTCATTGTTGGTCAAACAGCTTGTGAGCGTCAACTAACGCCCGGCTGGAATGCTCCCCAGGGAGTGGAGATTGTGCACACAGTGTGTGCGGGCAAGCTCTGAATCCAATGACCGGGGTAATAGCATATTTGTAAAGCGCTTAGAGAGATTTGTATTAAGCGCTATATAAAAATTAAATATTATTATTATTATTATTATTAAAGATGTTCATGCATCGGTATACAGTTGTTCGTGCGGACGTACGCACAAAGGGTCACCCGTTGGCTCAGTGTGCTGCCCTCTATATACCCACCCATGCGGCAACTTTAAAAGTTATACGCCTTGTACATATAAAGCCTCGTACATTAATCAGGCTGCACCTTTAGAAACGATCGATACATTTCACCATCAGGCTTTCTTTACTCTTTATTTTATTTTCATGTTCGATGTATATTTTTTGTGTGTGTTAGGAGGAATGCCCATGGATTTGCATTTTAATGAGGACAAATACATGTAAATTTATATGATTTATGTATTAAACATGACGGACCATAAGGCCTAAAATAAAAACTTGTTGTATTGCCCTTTGCGACCGACCCAAAAATCTGAAAATCTACGGTCGGCATTTTAAAAAAGTTTTTTATTTTAAATAATTTTTTAGATTTTGTTTAAATTAATGAATTTTGTTTGTTTAAATGGGATATAAATGCATAACATCAAATTATTCAAAAATTCTCACTCGTGCAAACCATGGATAATTATGAGATGAAAAAAGATATCAATCATATCTTTTTTGATCATGATAAAACTGAGAAATATCAGCCAAAAGAGGGCGGAAAAAAAAAGAACTTGAAAAAAAAACAATAACATTCAAATCTGAAAAATATCGGCCCAAAGAGGGCGACAAAAAAAAAAGTTAAACAAAAAAAAAACAATTCCGACCTACCGACCCATGTTTTAGCACCCAAAGGGCAATACAACAAGTTTTTATTTTAGGCCTAATTGTGATTTAAACGTAACAATTGATTTAAAGTGCTTTAAGTATACAGTGTTTGGTGCACAGCTCATAGTCTTTGTATTGATGTATTTATTTACATCATTTATAATGGTTACCGGTAGTAAATTTTGAGGCAAAATGGTTAAATCATATTCGGTTGTTTTTTAATCAAGTGCAGTAATCATATTTTTCTGAATATAAGTGTCTTAGTTTATTTTTCTCTGTCCTTTATTAATCATTATGTAGATCACATGGTTTGCGGCAGTCCTGCAGTACTAATGCCCTTTGGCAAGAAATTAATTTAGATTTGCCACTCTCCACATGACTTTGTACTCGATAAGCCCAAACTAGGGTCGTATTTTGTAGAACATAACATATATCAATGGTTGGCAATAATGACGGTATTGAAAGCAATTATAGGATGACGTACGACTTACTGCATGATGCTACTAATTGTGAAGCGCTTTGCAACTGCAAGGTCAAGGCACTATACCAATTAAATGCTCTTTGGATTGCCTTGCATGATTGGTTTGGTTGAATTTCAATGAAATGGCCTTTGCTCGCTCATATTAGGCGGTCCATGCTTTTCAAAGTGAGGGGCATGTGCCTCTAAAAGACCGAGAATCATTTAAGATTATTATTTCTAAATAGATAATTTATGTTTTACAATCTGTGATGATCGGCTAAAGCCTATGGGACCGTTGTGCTGACAACTTGTTTTAGCATTTCTTAGACCGACATCTCACAAGACCAACAGCCTTCCATACTGACAATGTCGGTCTTGTGGCCTTCTTATGGCAAATTTTCTTTGATTTACTAGACCATCGGCCTACGAGACTAAAAGCCCACTAGACCAACATGTTTCTTTCTTACGTTATGTATTTCTTTGTTTTGTCAGTCTTGTGAGCTGTTTCTCTTTCCTTCCGGTCTCATGGGCTGCTGGGCTTTTGGGATGACCCGTAGTAGATGAACACACATCGTTTTTACAAAGTCATGGCATTGCTCAGGAGTGCCAGAAAATTTCCGGAAATTTCCTTTGGACAATAAAAAAAGTGAAATTGAAAATATTTGTTTACTGCACTGCTTACTCTTTTTGACACAAAAATGGATGTAGTAAATACCATAATTTTGTTGCTGCCTTTGTTGTAAACGATCCTGTTTCTATGTCTCATACTATATTAAAGAGAAAATATACGACACATAATTGTACTTGTCTCTCCTGTTCTCAGTCGTGGTTCACAGTTGTCATAATAATAATAACAACAACAACAATAATAATAATGATAAAAATAATGATAACACCATTTACAGTGGAGTCTCGTACAGCGCTATTGTCAGGCAACTTGTCATCAGTGACAAATGACAGTTTTTGTTATAAGCTAGTAAAATCCTTGCTTCTGATTTGTTATCAGCAGATTTGTTACTATTTTTTGTCATTTGTCATTGAAAAAAAGGCTTTGTGAAACGGGTACCTGGTGCCCCTTTAAGTGCATTGAAATGTATTCCCATTGGCGAGACTACCGGCCGCCGCCTGCGCTTGCCGGGTCTTAAATCTTCAGTAGATCGAGATGGGTGCCCATGATACCGACTCTGTCCTACCAAGTCTCACGCCAATACAGTGCGCCCCAGAAAAAACGAAACCGAGAATCATCGATGTTTTATCATAACTTAATCACAATTATAATTAATAAATGACACATATTTGGAAAGCTTGGATGATTCTCTTTCATCTGATGCAACTCATATGATGCACATTTCACGCATGAGTGATTAAAAGCAATTTGAAGAGAGGAAACCGAAAAGTCATTTGGCGGGCGGTATCTGAATTTCAAGGAGAAATTCACATTTCTAGAAAGTTTAATTTCTCCCCTTTCATATGACACCTCAATCAGGAAAAATGAGCCAGGAATAACAAAGTTCTGTTAGTGTAAAGTAATGCTTGCGTTTCCATAATTTGATCAAACGGGTTCGTCTTTACTGGCTTCCTGCCGTTGCAACGAACAGAGTTGACGATCAGCCATGCACAAAGAAGACGAAAGACCTGATGCAGATTTTCAATCATAAATATCTTGATAATTAGACAGGCGATCGGCATGTAAAAGTCATGGGGTTCCTGACTGACCTAAAGGTTTATATTTATCATTGCAGCATGAGCTAAATCAAGGATTTTTTTAAAGGATCTAAGACAAAGTTACCGGGTCCACTTTGGTGATTGGTCGGTCAGCCAGTGATTATGGATGAAGTGTCTGTGCTTACGATCGAGATGGATGATGAAATAAAGTAGCTAGAGGAAAGGGATAGGGAGGAAGTGATAGAGAGAGAGAGAGAGAGAGAGGGCGAGAAAGAGAGAGAGAGAGAGAGGTGGAGAGAAACGGAGTGGGAGAGAGAGGGAAAGAGACGGGGGGAGAGAGAGAGAGAGAGACATGGAGAGAGAGACAGGGGAGAGAGAGAGATAGATAAAGAGATAGGGAGAGAAAAGGATTTGGAGAGAGGGAGGGAAAGAGAGAGCGCGATAGAAAGAGAGAGAGATAGGAATAGAAAACGAGTGGGAGAGAGAGAGAGGGTGAAGCTAAGGTGGGAACGAGTGGGAGAAAGAGAGGGTGGCGAGAGAGTGGGAGAAAGAGAGGGTGAATAGAGAGTGGGAGAATGAGAGGGTGACGAGAGAGTGGGAGAATGAGAGGGTGACGAGAGAGTGGGAGAAAGAGAGGGTGAAGAGAGAGTGGGAGAAAGAGAGATAGAATAGAGAGTGGGAGAATGAGAAGGTGACGAGAGAGTGGGAGAAAGAGAGGGTGAAGAGAGAGTGGGAGAAAGAGAGCGTGGCGGGAGAGTGGGAGAAAGAGAGGGTGAATAGAGAGTGGGAGAATGAGAGGGTGACGAGAGAGTGGGAGAATGAGAGGGTGAAGAGAGAGTGGGAGAATGAGAGGGTGAAGAGAGAGTGGGAGAAAGAGAGCGTGGCGGGAGAGTGGGAGAAAGAGAGGGTGAATAGAGAGTGGGAGAATGAGAGGGTGACGAGAGAGTGGGAGAATGAGAGGGTGAAGAGAGAGTGGGAGAATGAGAGGGTGAAGAGAGAGTGGGAGAGAGAGAGAGGTTGACGAGAGAGTGGGAGAGAGAGAGAGGGTGACGAGAGAGTGGGAGAAAGAGAGCGTGGCGGGAGAGTGGGAGAAAGAGAGGGTGAAGAGAGAGTGGGAGAAAGAGAGGGTGACGAGAGAGTGGGAGAATGAGAGGGTGAAGAGAGAGTTGGAGAGAGAGAGAGAGGTTGACGAGAGAGTGGGAGAGAGAGAGGGTGACGAGAGAGTGGGAGAGAGAGAGCGTGGCGGGAGAGTGGGATAAAGAGAGGGTGAAGAGAGAGTGGGAGAGAGTGGAAGAAAAAGAGGGTGAAGAGAGAGTGGGAGAATGAGAGGGTGAAGAAAGAGTGGGAGAGAGATAGGGTGACGAGAGAGTGGGAGAAAGAGAGGGTGACGAGAGAGTAGGAGAAAGAGAGAGTGGGAGAAAGAGAGGGTTACGAACGAGTGGAAGAAAGAGAGGGTGACGATCACTTTAATAATCCAAGGGTCTAAATCAGGATAAACATGACGCAAGGGTCGTCATTGCAATTATCTACTGTGTGAGTAACCTCTATTGCGCTTAATACAAAGTACAAATTTGCCATGTACTACAAATCTTCTATCAATTATATTTTCCCTTCAGAAAACTGTCAATCATACATTCATCCGAAATATAATTATTGCAAATATGTTATTATACCCCTGTATGAAACAAATCTATTCCATCATCAATAACTAATGAAAATGAAAGTTCATGAAATGTTCTGTACAGAGCAAATTAGAGAGGAGATCGCACAATACGTTTACGTCACAGTGTTGCCAATTTGTGTTTCAATTAAGAAAACTTAAAAAAATGCATAACTTTATTTTCTATTGTTTATCTGATATTGCTTAAATTTTTCTTTAATTTTGCCGACACAAGGTACCTTTGAAACAGTCTAACACGCCTAACAATCTAACACGCCTGTTTTGAAGGTACCGAGTTACTATGCCCGAACAAATAATGCGTATTATTTGTTTTATTAGATTAAGTTTTATTTGTTTTATAAAAGGATATTTATAAGATGATTATACTAATGACCGGTCATTTTTCAAAATGCGCGTTAGGCAAAATAAATGCCTGGTCTCGTGTATGCTTTCAACTAATCATTTGATTTGGATCCACGTCATCATCTTATAATTCGTAATAAGCTCTATGTAAATGCAGATAAGTTATTGATATCATTTTCTATATAGGTTCGTATGGTGGTTGTGTTTGCTGTTTAAGAAATTAAGGTACATGTACCTAAACACGCTAATGTACAAGTCAAAAAATAGAAAGAAGCAATCAAAACAACAACAACAACAAAACACGCAAAGATAGAAAGAGAGATGTAACGAGACAGATATAGAGGGGTGCAAAGAGAGAGAGAGAGAGAGAGAGAAAGGGGAGGGAGAGAGAGAGATAATATATAGAGAGAGAAAGGGGGAGAGAGAAAAAACAACAACAAAACACACAAAGATAGAAAGAGAGAACGAGACAGACATAGAGGGGTGCAAAGAGAGAGAGAGAGAGAGAGAGAGAGAGAGAGAGAAAGAAACGGGGAGGGGAGGGAGAGAGAATGGGGAGAGAAAGATAGCGATCTGGACTTTACCTTATGTTTGTTTATCCGTCTTTTTCTTTCACAGGTTAATATCGATTGCATGGAGTGTCTGCGACCTTTGTTTATAATATAGCCATGTACTTTGTGTGCACTGGTGTCAATGCGCCACTTAAACTTAAAGGGATAGTTGAGTTCTGTCTTCAGACCGAATATGCCTTCAAAGTGCATGGTTATTGCTCTTATTCTTATCTATGACATTTCTAGCGCCCTTTTAGAACCTAAAATTGCTATGAAGGTAATTGTAGACCCCAAATTGGGTGAAATTTAGCCAATACGATCATACCAAAGCAGCTCCACTTTAAACAAAATACGGCGACCGTTAATTAATTATTTAATTAAAAGTATCAATACATGGGCCGGCTGGTTGTGCGTAGTATAACCAACACGAAAATGCCAACAATAAAGCCAACATCGGCATTGGCTGAAGTACGACGGAAAAAGCGCTATTTCGTTTTTTCAACGGCCTTTTCAAAATTATCTAATATTTGTGTTGGTACACAAGTATTAGAAATCGTTATATTTATGGATATTTCAGCCGTCTCTGAACCGATTTTGATCAAACAAAGATGATTTTGTCATTTAAATTCAAATTTGACACTCAGTTTTTCATTATCTCACAAACAAATTATTTTGTGTAGCGCCCTCTGCAACAGAACTCAACTATCCCTTTAACATTTACATGGGTTTTTATCAGGTCAGCCTTTAATTAGTTACTGATTAGGTATATATTTACATGACTACTTTATGTTTATTCTCTTCAGCTAGTTTTCAGGTTGTCCTTCTCAAGATAAACTTATGTTCTTCCAATAAGTATGGTGGGTATTGTCGATCGTTTGATGCCATACTCGTGTTTAACAAAGAAAAGATATTTGAGCGAGTGAATGGGCCTATCCTCACAATAACTCTCTTCACAATACATGTTAACACACACCATTGTCACGTATGGTTCGGTTGGTTTTAGGTGCATATGGTTATTGAACAACGGATGATACCATGGTTAGCATATACTTTTTTAAAAATAAAGGTATAGCCTTCATCTTGGCAAATAACATTCAGGGGCCTTAGGATTGCTGCACCGAGTATATAACGTACATTGCCAGACTATAGCTGCAGCATGCGGAGTGTAAATAGGCTGAGATATATATCATAACCCTTTGCGATATTTTGTTACCTTGATCGCCGCGCAATGAGGACAAAATTACTATATCTACATGACGTGTTTCGCTTACATTCAATGTGTTGGTATACATGCAGCAAAGCTCACGCAGTTCTTGCTACAAAATAGTTTCAGGTTTATTAGAACAAAGCACCACTCAATGTAACGACCGGAAGTTTCAACAGTATCACCTCACACTTCCGTATACTGATGCTGATGCTGCTGATTTGAAGCAAATGTTGCGATTGACATCTGGAGATCGATCGCCTCTACGCAATCACACCCTCCCTGTGCATTTAAGTTTGTTCTAAAAGAACACCGTGATGTCTCCATCCATCGTCGGAGATCCCGCCTTGAAGTCGACAACGAGTCGCCCATCTCTTCGACATCGGATGAGAAAACGATGGGGATGCGTGGTTGTCGTAGCGACGTTCGCCCTCTACTTCGTACTTTATGGGATCCTCTTAAGTTACAATTTGCTCTTTGTCGCATTTCAGGAGGAGTTCAAGAGCAGCGCGACGTTGACAGGTATAGCATGTGCTTGATTTTGTTTCGAGATTTATAAAAATACGTAATTGTTGCCAAAGTACTCATTGTTTTTTTGCTATAATCAACCCCCCCCCCCACACACACACCTTCTCTTTCTCTCTCTCGGTCTCTGTCTGTCTGTCTTTATGTCTGTCCCATTCCCCTTTCTCTCTCTCTCTCTCTCTCTTTCTCTCAAAATTAAGTCTTGAATAATGGCTTTTCAGGAAATGCTGCTCAGTGTAGTTGGTATATAGCTGAGAAGCACATAGCTCCTGAAATTGCTGTAATTGTATGAGATGATTGGGCCGGTGCGTCGGTCCTCTGGTTGCTTACTAACAAGCATTTATGCTATCTTAGCAGTCAGGCAAAATAACCACCACATCATGATCATATAATTATTCTAGAAAAATGTTATTTAGCACTGATTTTTATTGATAATATCTCTTTTTCGATATTACCTTTATTCGGTTGATTCTAATGGCATTTATTAAAAGACAGCATGGCGGCTTGACAGCTGAATTAAATGTCATGAACATACATCATGCAAAGCAATGCAAGGTTAACGAAATAAATGGTTATGTCTTTCCCTTCACGGATGTCTGGAAGTGATAAGACGATTTTAATCACGATGAAATAAAAATAAAAGATGAAGTTATTACCGGGAATAGGGTTGGTTGTACCGTTTAAAATGGTTATGTCTTCCCCCTATTGTTTTTGTTTCAAAGATTATTTTGTCGCTTAATCCTTTTATTCTCAAAGAAAAGGAAAGTTTGAAAGAGCATTATAAAAATATGTCACAAATTATAAGGCTACGATTTGTAGCCAGCCTGTTTCCTGGATTTGAAAATGAGAAGGGAAGGAGCTGTTGTAAATCGAAGTGAATATGATGGCCTCTACTGCTCAAAGAGTGAGATGTATTATAAGGAAGAATAGTTAAGCTTTTTGTTGTATTCGATTGTTTATGTTAGTTTATTTTCTTTCAGGTTGGGTCGGTAGTATCCCTATCAGTATCTCGCTCATGCTCGCCCCTTTCATCAAGCTGGCTTCGGAAAGATTCGGTTATCGCTCGGTATCCATCTTCGGCATCGTATTGGCTTCGGTCGGAGTCTTTGTGACGTCATTCTTACCGAGTCTCGTACCCATGTTTGGCACGTACGGGTTAATGACCGGGGTGGGCACTGGGATCGTCACCGTGTGTGCCTTTGATCTGATCGTCCTCTATTTTCCCGAGAAGAATACAATGCGGGCAGTCGCCATCGCTGTTACTGGGTCGACAGCAGGTTAGCTATCTTTCATAGTTTGCCCTTCGTTCAGTTTACTACAACCAGAAGGGTGAGACAGTCTCACTTCTCTGCTAGAACGTAGGATCAAAATAAACACACATCAACAACAACAACAAATGACAACAACAACTAAGCTCATCAGAATTAGAAAATTAGATGAGTCTTATTTTGTCAAGCTCTTCCTTCCTTTTTACTGTCTTTCTCTTCTTTCTTTTTTTCTTCTTCTTCATCCTCATCTTCTTCTTCTTCTTCTTCTTTCTTCTTCTTCATCTTCTTCTTATACTTCTTCTTCTTGTTCTTCTTCTTCGTGTTATCCTTCTCATTTTCCCTCAGTCGTCGTCTTCTTCTTCTTTCCCTTGTTTTCATTCTTCTTTTCAGTCTTTCTCCGCTTCCACAACACTTCAGTTAATCGTTTACATACATTTTGGCCCGAATTCACCAGGTTTGTAAAAAACGCGTCAAAACGCGTCATATGACGTACATAAACCTCGGTTTGTCGACAAACCTCCTTTGTGAATTCGGGCCATTCCGTTTGTGTTTATTGTATTAATTCTCTATTCAATCTGTCAGGTATGCTGTCTTTGACACAACTTATGGCTCTCCTCACTACGAAGTTCGGCTGGAGGATCACACCAAGAGTCATGGGAGCTCTTGTTCTCGCCGTCGGTCTTCCATGTGTCCTCACCTACACCCTTCCATCAGATCACTATGGGAACAGAAAAACGAAGAACAGATACTGCAAAGTTATAACAAAACAGGACGATTATGCCATCGACAGAATCGCTGAAGCTATGCCGGACGATCTAGAAAAGTGTCCTTTAAATGGTTTACGACACAACCCATCGAAGATGAATAGAGAATGCAATAGTAAAGTATATGCCGGTAGTCAGCCAGCTTATAGAGTTGTAGATGGAGTGGGGGAGAATGGGGAGAGTTTACTGTTAGATGAAGAGCAGCGCGCAGACGAAACAACGGTGATGGAAAAGTCAGTTGACGATCGAAGTCTGATATCGGATGCTTGTTCCGAAGATAAGCCGGCAGTCGAGAAGGCGGATAATGCGCTACTTGATGATGAGAGATACTATCATCAATTGACGACGAACTGTGACGTGTCGTCTCAAACCCCATGCGATGAAAGCAGCAATGGTGATGCATCGATCGATGTTCTTGATTCTGAAGAAAAAGTTTTCACAATGGATCAGTCGAGGGGCATCCAACAGGCTTGGCAGAGCGATGACTGTTCCCCAGCAACCGCGGCCAGACGTTACCCTATCAACAACGACAAACAGCTGGCTAATCTGGAGGCACTTGATATCTTAACATCGGAGAAGCCTCTAGAGGATCTTCAAGACCTTGGGATGCTTCGGAAAATCGGTAGGGCCCTGACCTTCCCAGAGCTCTGGATGATTTCTGTCGCAACCATCCTCAATGGAATCGGCGACTGCTTCTACTATGTAAACGCGGTGAGGAACGAGAGTTAAACAAATATTCCAATACACCCTTTTACGGTTAAGGCCGCCATTTTTATTTGCGCTTAAACATTGCGTTATCAATGTTTTCAGATGCGCGTGTATTGTTGCGTCACTGCCTGCGCTGTACGCTCACATCATATGGACGCCATTTTAATTTACGAGTAAACAACTTTGTCTGCGCACGCGCACTCTTGTAACCGTAAAAGGGTGTATTGCTCCAACTAAAACCCGCGGCTAATAGCAACTAAGAGCAGCCAACAGAATATGAGAGTCGAAAATAAGCCGACAAAAAATCCCTGAGCAGCCAAGACAGAGCCCATATGTTCTTAAAAGACTGCAAAGGCTGTTTCAAGGTTTTTTTTAAACCACATATTCAGACGGAGATATAATTTCAGGTCCTAACACTTATAAACAGATGAGGATCTTGTCTCGAGGATCGATGTGGCCTTTTGATCGCTTCCATTATGTCGGACGTTTTTCAGCTGTTAGTGGCTCTTAGCTGCTCTTGGCGATTTAAGTAAGTATCCCTGTTCAATTCAAGTCAATATTTTCATTTGTCCAATGTACATTCATCATGGATATTTGTTTCGCTCACATGTAAAATAAAGGCTCAGACAAACTAAGCTTACAAAGAACAGGAATAGGATACAAAATATCGATACATGTTGGTAATGACAAAATAATAGTCATACATGATATTGATTTTCGTTTGGTTACGGCTTGTTTCCTTTCCTTAAGTTACGTAACTTAACTGTCTTCATGCATTTTTATAAATAACAATTATTTAACATCAATATAAACTTTAGGCGGTCTCTAACAGCATGATAAAAAAAGAGTAATGGAATCTGCTACAATCAGTTATCACCTACTTTTTAAACGTAGCAATGCTGCCGAAATTGAAGTACCGCGCTTCTGATGACGATGAAGGATTGAGAGACAACTTAAAAGATTTGAACCGCTAAAGCGCTTTTGTCTAAAGGATACATGATACCCGATTATATTTCACTTAGTTTCAAATAGTTACACAACAAGAACCAGTAGAATGCACTCTCTGAATTGTATCCTTACATTTCTACCGTAAAATGTTCTCATAAGTTACAATCCTGGGCCTCGTTGCATACAACTTTGACATTGATGGTAACTTTGCTTTTTATTTGATTTGATTGGCTGTTGGGTACTGTTGCCATGGTTGTTAATATTGATGGCAAAGTTACCATCAATGGTAAGCTTTATGCAACGGGGCCTTGGACCTTCGTTATTTCTCCCCAGATCAATTACCTAGTGTATGTTGGTTTCATGGAGCAGACAGGCGTTCGGTTCGTGTCTTTCACCGCCTTGGGCATTCTTGTTGGTAAAGTGGCTCTGATTTTCATCGGGGAACATCTTCCCTTCCCGAGAATCTTCATGCAAGTCATTTCCAACGTCATCGGTATCGTCGTTTGGATCCTACTTATGAACGTGAGGAGTGTTATACCAGTTTATTGCACAGCCATTGGTAAGTTGAATGCACCTTACCTGCAGTGACCAATCATGAACTATTCTTTATTGCATCGATGGTAGTAATATGATTGCATTACTTTACGGAAGCCAATCATGTTCCACCAGTTTGCTTGTATCGATGACTGTATTTTTTTTCGATTGAATGCAACTTCTATCGCACTAGCCAATCACGTTCGACTTTTTGTATAACTGATGGTAATTTGGCGATTTAATGCAAACTTTCTAGCAATAGCCAATCACAATCAACATTATGTTACATCGTTGATGGTAAATTTAGGGATCGAAAGCAAAATCTCTAGCGTTTGCCAACCATTTTTAACTGTGTAATGCAGCGCTGGTCATAAGTTCGTAGTTGAATGCAAACTCTATTGCGTTAGCCACTCATATTGCGGCACCACTAATCATGCCAATATATTTCCGGGGGGGGGGGGTTGAATGCCAAATCACTAGCGTTAGCCAATCATGTTTAACATTTAGTTGCATCGATGATGTTAAATTTGGGAGATTGAAGGCAAACTCTAAGGTAAGCCACTCATGGTCAACCTAGCATCGAATCGCTCGTGGTAATTTTGTGATTGAATTCCAAATCACTTTTACGTCTGAATTGGTCCATAATGTATTGCATCGCTGATATTTTCGTTGCGATTGAATGCAAACTACCTAACGCCAGCCAATGAAGTTCCTTTCTCTTGAAATTGGAATCAATACATTGATCTCGATTGGCAAATAACAGGGACTGCATACATCTTGTATTGGCCCCGATTCACTATCACCCCGATTATGACTGAATACATCGACATGCCTGATTAATGTATTATATAGTACCGGCAAATGGTGAATGCGTAGACAATATGCGACTAATACTCAGGTGTCAAATCAAGCGGGCTGCATTTTGTTAAAGGTATAGGGTTAAGATTAGGGTTGCAATTAAGATTGAGGTTAAGGGTCGGGATATTATACAGTGTTGGGTCCAGGGTCGAAGTTTTTAAAATCCATTAAAACAAAATTCCATAATTGAATTCCCTTTTAGCCGCTGGCATCTCAGTAGCAATAACCAACGTTGTCACGTATAGCCTTGCTCCTGATTTCTTTGGCCAAGAGAGGGCGACGGAGACTTCAGCGGTGATCTTCTTCTGCTATGGTACTGGATTACTTCTTGGCTCTCTCGTGGGTGAGGAACTGATTTTTAAATGACGTTTTAAAGGCAGGGTATTTTTTACCGACATCGATCGCTACCACTGCGGTCATGTATTTTCAATTGCGCCATCTGTTGGTGAATAGGTGTACATAGAGTGATTTTCTGGTTCCTGTAACCTAGCATCATAAGTAAACGCGAGCGACATCGGATGGTCGGTTGGTGATGCATTGTGGGACAAGGTTGTCGACACATCGGGAAATGTGAGAGGCACGTGACTGGTTACGTAAATCTGAAGTGGCGTCAGTAGAATACCCTGCCATTAACATAGTTTTTTTTGTTTTATATTGAATTAATCAATTTATATCTGTTTCAATATGGGCATGATGACATGCACAAAGCACATATACGTATATACATAATTAATAAATTCTGTAATCGACATAACACAATGTAATAGAATAGTACAGATAAAAAAGGCAAAATAGAAATATTGAAGTACTAAGCATGACATCAGAATATTGTTGAACTGAATGTATACTTTGAAACGGATTGTCATAATGTAGAAGCAATGGTTTTATTGCAGAACTCCAAGAACTTCAATTTTCATATGGGGCACTTTTGCCCTCGTGTGTATTTTTTTTCTTGGGGCATTTTTTCCTGTTGGGATAATGTTTCGGGATGATTATTGTCATGGAATCTTACTACAATCATAGTATTCTACCCTTTGTTTGACGCCCATATCCCTCAGTATGTAAGTTTCAAGTTCAGTTTCAAGTTTTAAGTTCATTTTATTCAAAACCACACATAACATGATATAAACTTTTACAAAAAAAAGAGACTGGTAATAGTACATTAATCAACATATATTAACTTGATTACATCATTAAATGAATGGTATTAGGAACCCCTTAAAAGCTAAGCTTGTGAGCGGGGCCCTATAGTTAACCAAAATACATACATTAACAATATGGTAAGGTGAGTAAAAAGAATATAAAACTGTTTTGAACACTGACCACCTCTTCGGAATTTTCTAACGATGCCAACAGTTTCTCTGCAGAAAATGTATTGGGTCCAAGAAAATCGGTGCTGCATTAAACGTCATTTTAGCGTAATTTGTTAAAGGGGCTGTAACATGGAAATACTGGTTGACGCCATCTACGTCTTTTTTTGGACAACTGCACGTAAACGAATGGACTTGATTAACTGGGTCAGCGCGCGCTAGCATTCGCGAAACAGACCGAAGTTCTCCTCACGCTTCGGTTTTGCGTCTGTTGCACGCACCTGATTACGTAGGCCTACTGCGGTGGAGTCGTCCGTAATCATATTATACCCAATTTCCCCGAGTGGGCCTCGGCAAAGACGCATATTCTCGTCATGCTACAGCCTCTTTAACTTGTGAGCACTACATATTTACTTTTATTTATCATCATCATTATCAAATCGTTAGAATATGTCAAACCCTGTAGGCCTACGTATAGTTAGTTCACGATTTTTTTGATTTTTCCTCTTGTAGATAACCTTATTCTCGTTTTAAATTATCAGGTCAAAGCATAGACAACACAGGGTCCTACATAGGCGCCCTCTGGGCTTTCATTGGTATGTACATCATATCCGGGATACTGCTCCCAATGGCTCCTCTTTATCAACGCATCTTCGCGCCCGAGCGGTTCGTGACCTTTGACATACATCGGAGGAAACGGGAGGCGAGGAGTGAATGGAGTCGGCTTAGGAAAAAGGACATACATCGCTGCACGGTTTCAAAGGAAGAGATCATCGTGTGTGAAAAAGTGTCGAGTGTGTGACCATGCATGGACCTACTCCATGGTGTGACCATGATGACTGTGTGTAGGATATAAATATATTCTCCGTCGACTAAAGTTGTTCCGATGTACTTTTCTACACTAACCAAATGCCTAACTACATCCCTAAATTGAACCCTTAACCTAACCTAACCTACAGTACAATAATTGTAGCTTTTGACGAAATGAAGCCCGTGCAAAATTATTTTCGCCAAAATAAATGTCGGATCACCGTTCAACTGGATTTGGGTAATCAGAAAAGGGACCTATGAGACTTCCTTGAGGGACACCGCATACCTTCGGGCAGAGCAATTATTCTGCCTCCCGAGTGACTATAATGGAAGGCAGGGGCGTACGCATGATTTTTTCAGGGGGGGGGGGGGGGGGGTTTAAAATCGGGCCCAAAATATTTTGCTCCCGAAAATTTGAAAATCGCGCCGGCCGAAAAGTCGCTCAGTCGGGGGGGGGGGGGGGGGGGGGGGGGGGTAAGCGGACACTTTTCTTTTTTTTCTTTTTGGAGTCCAACAAAAATCGCAACGACTCAGCCAGCCGAAAAGTCGCTCAGTGGTGGGGAGGGGGGGGGGGGGGGGGGGGGGGGGGGGGGGGGGGGGGGGTTAAGAGGACACTTTTTTTTTTTTGGTCTCCAAATTTCAAAATTTGACATTTTTCTTCGTTTGGGGGGGGGGGGGGGTAAGGTCACCTTTTTAAGGTTAGTCGTGGGCATAATTTTTTTTTCTTTTTTTTTCTTCCAAAATTTTAAAAACAAAAAACAAAACAAAAACAAAGGGGGGGGGGTTAGGTTTTTTTAGGGGGGTTTACACACATAAAAATACCAAGGGGGGGGGGGGGGGTTTAAACCCCAAACCCCCCCCCCCCCCCTGCGTACGCCCCTGATGGAAAGTATGATTGGTTGATTGAGTACACCGAAAGATGTGTATCCGGGTAGCTGATCTTTATGGATCGAATGTTGGTAATATCGAGATAACCATGCTTCTGGGGACCGACATTTTTATAGTACCGCTTGCAATATATTCAACTGCAAATAAAGGGGGAAATAATTTGTTGAAGTTTTGATGAAATAAGATATTTTGTCAGCAAAGTTGTTACGACCTTATCGAGTTATTTCCGTTTCCTCGGTCTATTTCTAGAAGTAAATATCAAATATTTAATCTTCTGGTGCTTTTATACTGATGTAGTCATGGTAATTGTGATGTAATCACCGATATTGGTTTTGTGTTCTTTCTCTCTCATATCTCTGTTTCGTGATGTCAAAATTCAAAAGTAATCTGTTTTTTCCTCCGCGACGTTTTGTGCCTTATCATTGGCATCTCTTCAATTCGTTGCCTGTTATCATGATGTATCATTAAAGGTGCAATATACTCAAAGTTCACTCACCTTTCGATATTTCAATATTCATCGTTTGATGCTAAGGGGACCAAAATGAATTATTCGTCTTGCCTTACAAGTATCATAATCTTTTACCAATCACACTGGCTCCTTCATCTCTCTTCACGTTCATTCCAGCAAGATTCCTTGTTTATAAAGTGTAACATAGTGATTATATAATATAATTTCTCTCATTTTCCGTTTTAAGCAATTTATAAAGTCATATATATAGCCCAATCGTGTTTTATCTAAAATGTATAAAGCACATGTAAAAGAAAAAATTATACTCATTCATCGTACGTCATTGTAATGTAATAAATGTATACATATCCGTAAATATTAATAACAATATATGTAAATGGTTCTATGCATCATTGTATCTTACGAAGAACGGCGAAAAACGTGTTACACATCTATATAAAGGTTTCATCTTTTGAAAATAATGCAGTTTCTCTGTTCCAGAAATCTTAGCATGCAGCAAGTTACTTGTTAAGAATGATTTATACTGTGTAACATGTAAAAGCGCTGACTAAGAATCTTGTAATAGGATGCATCCATCCCCATCCCCTTTATAAATAACTTACAAACATGACTCGAAAGAGATGGGATAGGGATGAGAAGGAGACGGAGAGAGGTTGAAAAGAGGGTGGGAGAGAGTGGGAGAATGAGAGGGTGAAAAGAGAGTGGGAGAAAGAGAGGGTGAAGAGAGAGTGGGAGAAAGAGAGGATGACGAGAAAGTGGGAGAAAGAGAGGGTGACGAGAGAGTGGGGGAAAGAGAGGGTAAAGAGAGAGTGGGAGAAAGAGAGGGTGAACAGAGAGTGAGAGAAAGAGAGGGTGACGAGAAAGTGGGAGAAAGAGAGGGTGAAGAGAGAGTGGGGGGAAAGAGAGGGTGAAGATGGAGGGAAAGAAAGGGAGTGTGACGGGAAAGTGGGAGAAAGAGAAGGTGAAGAGAGAGTGGGAGAGAGTGGGGAAAAGAGAGGGTGAAGAGGGAGTGGAAGAAAGTGAGGGTGGTGACGAGAGAGTAGGAGAGAGAGGGGTTGAGAAGAGAGTGGGAGAGAATGGGAGAAAGAGAGTGTGAAGAGAAAGGAAGAATATTATATAAAGATCATAATTGAGAGACCAATGGTGATATCAACCAGTGGAAGGAATGCCTGCCATAGTAAAGTCCAATTTAAAGTCAATCTTAGACTTTGTGAAACACTCTCCAGGACAACTCCATGTTCTCCCTTTCCTCCAGGCTTCCCCTCTCTCTTCACCCTATCTTTCTCCCACCCTCTCCCACTCTCTCCCACTGTTTCTCCTCCCTCTCTCCCACTCTATCGTCACCCCAGAGAGAGTGGGGAAAAGAGAGGGTGATAAGGGAGTGGAAAAAAGAGAGGGTGATGAGAGAGTAGAAGAGAGAGCGGTTGAGAAGAGAGTGGGAGAGAGTGGGAGAAAGAGAGGGTGAAGAGAGAGTGGGAGAAAGAGAGGGTGAAGAGAGAGTGGGGAAAAAAGAGGGTGACGAGAGAGTAGGAGGGAGAGGGGTTGAGAAGAGAGTGGGAGAGAGTGGGAGAAAGAGAGGATGACGAGAAAGTGATTTGATTTGATTTGATTCGGTTTATTGAAATAAAAGAACATGCAGCTGGGAAGCTGAAATTATTCAATTTACAAAGTCATACAACACAATAAACGAACAAAATGTGAATGACTTCACCCTCTCTTTCTCCCACTTTCTCGTCACCCTCTCTTTCTCCCACTCTCTCTTCACCCTCTCTTTCTCCCACTCTCTCTTCACCCTCTCTTTCTCCCACTCTCTCTTCACCTTCTCTTTCTCCCACTCTCTCTTCACCCTCTCTTTCCCCCACTCTCTCTTCACCCTCTCTTTCCCCCACTCTCTCTTCACCCTCTCTTTCTCCCACTTTCTCGTCATCCTCTCTTTCTCCCACTCTCTCTTCACCCTCTCTTTCCCCCACTCTCTCTTCACCTTCTCTTTCTCCCACTCTCTCTTCACCCTCTCTTTCTCCCACTCTCTTCTCAACCCCTCTCTCTCCTACTCTCTCTTCACCCTCTCTATCTCCCATTTCCCGTCACCCTCTCTTTCTCCCACTCTCTGTTCACCCTCTCTTTCTCCCACTCTCTCTTCACCCTCTCTTTCTCCCACTCTCTCTTCACCCTCTCTTTCTCCCACTCTCTTCTCAACCCCTCTCTCTCCTACTCTCTCGTCACCCTCTCTTTCTTCCATTCCCTCTTCACCCTCTCTTTTTCCCACGCTCTCTTCACCCTCTCTTTCTCCCACTCTCTCTTCACCCTCTCTATCTCCCATTTTCTCGTCACCCTCTCTTTCTCCCACTCTCTGTTCACCCTATCTTTCTCCCACTCTCTCTTCACCCTCTCTTTCCCCCACTCTCTCGTCACCCCCTCTTTCCCCCACTCTCTCTTCACCCTCTCTTTCTCCCACTCTCTCTTCACCTTCTCTTTCTCCCACTCTCTCTTCACCCTCTCTTTCTCCCACTCTCTCCCACTCTCTTCTCAACCACTCTCTCTTCTACTCTCTCATCACCCTCTCTTTCTTCACCCTCTCTTTCCCCCACTCTCTCTTCATCCTCTCTTTCTCCCACTCTCTCTTCACCCTCTCTATCTCCCATTTTCTCGCCACCCTCTCTTTCTCCCACTCTCTGTTCACCCTCTCTTTCTCCCACTCTCTCTTCACCCTCTCTTTCTCCCACTCTCTCTTCACCCTCTCTTTTTCCCACTCTCTGTTCACCCTCTCTTTCTCCCACTCTCTCTTCACCCTCTCTTTTTCCCACGCTCTCTTCACCCTCTCTTTCTCCCACTCTCTCTTCACCCTCTCTATCTCCCATTTTCTCGTCACCCTCTCTTTCTCCCACTCTCTGTTCACCCTCTCTTTCTCCCACTCTCTCTTCACCCTCTCTTTCTCCCACGCTCTCTTCACCCTCTTTTTCTCCCACTCTCTTCTCAACCCCTCTCTCTCCTACTCTCTCGTCACCCTCTCTTTCTTCCATTCCCTCTTCACCCTCTCTTTCTCCCACTCTCTCTTCACCCTCTCTTTCTCCCACTCTCTCTTCACCCTCTCTTTCTCCCACTCTCTTCTCAACCCCTCTCTCTCCTACTCTCTCGTCACCCTCTCTTTCTTCCATTCCCTCTTCACCCTCTCTTTTTCCCACGCTCTCTTCACCCTCTCTTTCTCCCACTCTCTCTTCACCCTCTCTATCTCCCATTTTCTCGTCACCCTCTCTTTCTCCCACTCTCTGTTCACCCTCTCTTTCTCCCACTCTCTCTTCACCCTCTCTTTCCCCCACTCTCTCGTCACCCTCTCTTTCCCCCACTCTCTCTTCACCCTCTCTTTCTCCCACTCTCTCTTCACCTTCTCTTTCTCCCACTCTCTCTTCACCCTCTCTTTCTCCCACTCTCTCCCACTCTCTTCTCAACCACTCTCTCTTCTACTCTCTCATCACCCTCTCTTTCTTCACCCTCTCTTTCCCCCACTCTCTCTTCATCCTCTCTTTCTCCCACTCTCTCTTCACCCTCTCTATCTCCCATTTTCTCGCCACCCTCTCTTTCTCCCACTCTCTGTTCACCCTCTCTTTCTCCCACTCTCTGTTCACCCTCTCTTTCTCCCACTCTCTGTTCACCCTCTCTTTCTCCCACTCTCTGTTCACCCTCTCTTTCTCCCACTCTCTCTTCACCCTCTCTTTTTCCCACGCTCTCTTCACCCTCTCTTTCTCCCACTCTCTCTTCACCCTCTCTATCTCCCATTTTCTCGTCACCCTCTCTTTCTCCCACTCTCTGTTCACCCTCTCTTTCTCCCACTCTCTATTCACCCTCTCTTTCTCCCACGCTCTCTTCACCCTCTCTTTCTCCCACTCTCTTCTCAACCCCTCTCTCTCCTACTCTCTCGTCACCCTCTCTTTCTTCCATTCCCTCTTCACCCTCTCTTTCTCCCACTCTCTCTTCACCCTCTCTTTCTCCCACTCTCTCTTCATCCTCTCTTTCTCCCACTCTCTTCTCAACCCCTCTCTCTCCTACTCTCTCGTCACCCTCTCTTTCTTCCATTCCCTCTTCATCCTCTCTTTTTCCCACGCTCTCTTCACCCTCTCTTTCTCCCACTCTCTCTTCACCCTCTCTATCTCCCATTTTCTCGTCACCCTCTCTTTCTCCCACTCTCTGTTCACCCTCTCTTTCTCCCACTCTCTCTTCACCCTCTCTTTCCCCCACTCTCTCGTCACCCTCTCTTTCTCCCACTCTCTCTTCACCCTCTTTTTCTCCCACTTTTTCGTCAACCTCCCTTTCTCCCACTCTCCTCTCAACCCCTCTCTCTCCTACTCTCACGTCACCCTCTCCCTTCTCCCCTTCCTCTTCACTCTCTCTTCCCCCACTCTCTCTTCACCCTCTCTTTCTCCCACTCTCTCTTCCCCTCTGTTTCCCCCACTCTCTCTTCACCCTCTCTTTCTCCCACTCTTTCTTCACCCTCTCTTTCTCCCACTTTTTCGTCACCCTCTCTCTCTCCCACTCTCTTCTCAACCCCTCTCTCTCCTACTCTCTCGTCACCCTCTCATTCTTCCCATCCCTCTTCACCCTCTCTTTCCCCCACTCTCTCTTCACCTTCTCTTTCTCCCACTCTCTCTTCACCCTCTCTTTCTCCCACTCTCTCTTCACCCTCTATTTCTCCCACTCTCTCTTCACCCTCTCTTTCTATCACTCCCTCTTCACCCTCTCTTTCTCCCACTCTCTCCCACCCTCTTTTCAACCTCTCTCCGTCTCCTTCTCATCCCTATCCCATCTCTTCCGAGTCATGTTTGTAAGTTATTTATAAAGGGGATGGGGATGGATGAATCCTATTACAAGATTCTTCGTCAGCGCTTCTGCGCTTGTACATGTTACACAGTATAAATAATTCTTAACAAGTAACTTGCTGCACGCTACAATTTCAGGAACAGAAAAACTGCATTTTTTTCAAAATATGAAACCATTATTTAAATGTTTAACACATTCTTCACCGTTCTTTGTAAGATATAATGATGCATAGAACCATTTACATATATTGTTATTAGTATTTACGGATATGTATACATTTATTACATTACAATGACGTACGATGAATGAGTATAATTTCATCTTTTACATGTGTTTTATACATTTTAGATAAAACACGATTGGGCTATATATATAGTCTAGGAGAGCAGCACCTTGTAACCTTTGGAAAAGGCGCTATATAAATCCAATTATTATTATTATTATTATTATATGACTTTATAAATGGCTTAAAACGGAAAATGAGAGAAATTATATTATATAATCATTATGTTACACTTTATAAACAAGAAATCTTGCTGGAATGAACGTGAATAAGATGAAAGGACGGAAAGAAAAAGGAATGTCCACCTAAATGAAAGAAAAGAATGTGAGTACAGCGTTGGTCACATCCCACCGTGCCAATGATAAGGCACAATACGTCGCGGAGGAACGCACGGATTACTTTTGAATTTTGACATCACGAAACAGAGATATGAGAGAGAATGAAAAAAAACAAAACAATATCGGTAATTACATCACAATTACCATGATTACATCAGCATAAAAGCACCAAGAGATTAAACATTTGATATATACTTCTAGAAATAGACCGAGAAAATGGAAATAACTCAATAAGGTCGTAACAACTCTACTGACAAAATATCTCATTTCATCAAAACTTCAACAAATCATTTTCCCTTTATTTGCAGTTGTATATATTGCAAGCGGTACTATAGCAATATCGGTCCCAGAAGCATAGATATCTCGATATAACCAACATTCCATCCATAAACACCAGCTACCTGGATACACATCTTTCGGTGTACTAAACCAACCAATCATACCTTCCATTATAGTCACGCGGGACCGAAGGTATACGGTGTCCCTCAACGAAGTCGCATATGTCCCTTTTCTGATTAGCCAAATCCAGTTGAACGTTGATCCGAAATTTATTTTGGCGAAAATAATTTTGCACGGGCTTCATTTCGTCAAAAGCTACAATTATTGTATTATAGGTTAGGTAAGGGATCCGGTAACTTTGTCTCAGATTCTGAAACAAAATTCTGGATTTAGCTCATGATGCAATGATAATTATAAACCTTTAGGTCAGTCAGGAACCCCATGACTTTTACAAGCCGATCGCCTGTCTGATTATCAAGATATTTATGATTGGAATTACAAATTTTGAAAACCGTTCGCCTGACGGTTTTCATAACACTACAGTCTATTGGAGAAAACGAGTATGGTAAAACTGGTCACTCAAAGGTTTTTACTTTTTTTGAGGCACTTCTTGATCATTTTGAAGCGCAATTTTTGTAGCGCTTCAATATTACACCATATCACAGACACTGATAACACGTAGGGCCGTGTATCTCAGATTTAACATTGTTAAACGATCCCTTTAAGGGTTCAATTTAGGGTTGTAGTTAGGCATTTGGTTAGTGTAGGAAAGTACATCGGAACAACTTTAGTCGACGGAGAATATATTTATATCCTACAAACAGTCATCATGGTCACACCATGGAGTAGGTCCATGCATGGTCACACACTCGACACTTTTTCACACACGATGATCTCTTCCTTTGAAACCGTGCAGCGATGTATGTCCTTTTTCCTAAGCCGACTCCATTCACTCCTCGCCTCCCGTTTCCTCCGATGTATGTCAAAGGTCACGAACCGCTCGGGCGCAAAGATGCGTTGATAAAGAGGCGCCATGAGGAGCAGTATCCCGGATGTGATGTACATACCAATGAAAGCCCAGAGGGCGCCTTTGTAGGACCCTGTGTTGTCTATGCTTTGACCTGATAATTAAAAACGAGAATAAGGTTATCTACAAGAGGAAAAATGAATAAATCGTGATCTAACTACAGGGTTTGACATATGCCAACGATTCGATAATGATAATGATAAATATGTAGTGCTCACAACTTAAAGGGGCTGTAGCATGACGAGACTACGCGTCTTTCCCGAGGCCCACTCGGGGAAAATCGGGTATAATACGATTACGGACGACTCGACCGCAGTAGGCCTACGTATTCACGTGCGTGCAACAGACGCAACACCGAAGCGTGAGGAGAACTTCGGTCAGTTTCGCGAACGCTAGCGCGCTGACTTAGATGTACACTGTTGGTCATAATGGTGGAATAATTATTTTTACCCCAATTTATTGAATGATTTTGACAATGATTTATTCCTAATAGATCTACATAATAGTATACATTCTCAGATTTTATTGAATGACAATTGGGGAGTGTTTGTTTTGCGTGACTGCTAAAGCATGTATGTGCTACAATGCTAATCAACTAGGGGACCTACGTCCTTAAGTCACAACTGACAGTAATGGGGATTAATACCTCATACAAGGGCACAAATAAAGCACATCGACACGGTTTTGATCATGGGGGCTCACAGTAACGAGGCCATCGCTTATCCAATGAATCATGACTGTACGCAGCGGGCGCTAGGGTACGTCGACGCCCCGACACAAAAACAAAAAACAAACAAACAAAATGCAATAAATTTTCAATAATTCATTGCATTTTGCCCCGACCCCAAACATAAAAAATCTTCTATGTGGGCATGCCTTGAACCCTAATGCATGGCTCTACAGAAGATTTTTTCCTGTTGTGGACTGGGGGAAAATGCAATAAATTATTGAAAACTTATTGCATTTTCTTTGTTTTTTTGTTTTTGTGGGGGCGTCGACGTACCCTAGCGCCCGCTGCGTACAGTACAGATTTATTGGCTAAGCAATGGCCTCGTTACTGTGAGGCCCCAGGATCAAAACCGTGTCGATCAGCTATATTTTAGTGCCCTTTTGCGAGGCATTAATCTACATTACTGTCAGTTATGACTTAAAGACGTATGTCCCCTAGTTGATTAGCATAGTAGCACACATATGCTTTAGGTGTCACGTAAAACAAACACTCGCAAATTATTATTCAATAAAATCTGAGAATGTATACTATTATGTAGATCTATTAGGAATAAATCATTGTCAAAATCATTCAATAAATTGGGGTAAAAATAATTATTCCACCATTGTGACCAACAGTGTAGATTACGTTTAAATGCAGCACCGGTTTTCTTTGATCCAATACATTTTCTGCAGAAAAAACTGTTGGCACCGTTAGAAAATTCCGAAGATCGAAGAGGTGGCAAGTGTTCAAAATAGGTTGATATTCTTTTTACTCACCTTGCCATATTGTTAACGTATGTATTTTGTTGAATAAAGGGCCCCGCTCACAAGCTTAGCTTTTAATGGTTTCCCAATACCATTCGTTTTATGATGTAATCAAGTTAATATATTGTGATTAATGTACTATTACCAGTCTCTTTTTTATGTAAAAGAATATTTCATGTTTTGTGTGGTTTTTAATAAAATGAACTTGAAACTTGAAACTGAACTTGAAACTTACAAACTGAGGGAGATGGGAGTCATATAAATGATAGAATACTATGATTCTAATAAGATTCCATGACAATAATCATCCCGAAACATTATCCCGAGAGGGAAAAATGCCCCAAGAAAAAAATACACACGAGGGCAAAAGTGCCCCATATAAAAATAGAAGTTCTAGGAGTTCTGCAATAAAACCATTGCTTCTACATCATGCCACTCCATTTCAAAGTTACTTTACCAAGACTGGGCCAAATTTCTTTCTCATTTTGATGATTCCAGAACCTTGCAGTACACACCAATACTTATATGCTAGACGATCAACCTTTTCTGATCGATTCCACAACGTTTCTTTCACAATGCAATGGCATGACCATAACTAGTCTGTATCTACTTTAAAACGTCATTTAAACATCAGTGCCTCACCCACGAGAGAGCCAAGAAGATACCCAGTACCATAGCAGAAGAAGATCACCGCTGAAGTCTCCGTCGCCCTCTCTTGGCCAAAGAAATCAGGAGCAAGGCTGAACGTGACAACGTTGGTTATTGCCACTGAGATGCCAGCGGCTGAAAGGTAATTCAATCATATGTGATTTTTAATGAATTTAAAAAACTTCAACACTGGATCTGGACCCAACACTGTATAATATCCCGACCCTTACATATAACCTCAATCTTAATTGCAACCCTAATCCTAACCCTATACCTTTAACCAGGGGCGTAGACAACGGGGGGATGAGGGGGATGCATCCCCCCCACCTCACAAGGTGGGGGGGATGGCATGTACAATCATCCCCCCAGGTTTTGGGGAATGATATTTGCTTACTTAATAAGTCATAATGATGATAATAATAGTAATAATAATAATGATAACATTATAATATTAATAATAATAATAATTATGATGATGATAATAATAATCCTCATCATTATTGTAATTGTGTTTATTGTTATTAGCCGCATTCACACGGTGAAAACCAATTCAGACGGTAAAAAAAAGAAAATCTTACAAGTATTTTGTGGTTATCTTGTGGTTTGGAAACCACAAGATAACCACAAGATTAAACAGGCGCGGATCTACGGGGGGGGGGGGTTAGGGGGTTTAAACCCCCCCCCTTGGGCGGCCCAAAAAAAAAAGAAAAAAAAAGAAAAAAAAAAGAAAACAAAAAGAAAAAAGAACGCACGCTGGAGAGAAACCCTTTCAAGTGCAAATATTGTGAGAAGATATTCAACTCATCTGGTAACTTAACCAAACACATGATAACTCTGGATATAGCTGTGTATTTAACTGTTACTTGATTTAAAAAGACGTTATCATGCACTGCTTTTTATGGTCTCCATTGTGTAAATAGATGCCAGGAAAACATCACTTACGGGGTTCAAATAAACACCCAAAAAAAAAATCGGCTCGCCGCTTCGCGGCTCGTGGACGATGCTCCGCATCGTCATTATTTTGGTCAACCCCCCCTTAGCAAAAAGCTAGATCCGCCCCTGAGTCATCCCCCCCAGGTGTACGAACCTGTCTACGCCACTGCCTTTAACAAAATGCAGCCCGCTTGATTTGACACCTGAGTATTAGTCGCTTTGTCTACGCATTCACCATCTGCCGGTACTATATATATATATATATATTTACATTAATCAGGCATGTTAGATGTATTCAGTCATAATCTATTAGTGAATCGGGGCCAATAGAAGATGTATGCAGTCCCTTCCATTTGCCAATCGAGATCAATGTATTGATTCCAATTTCAAGAGAAAGGAACTTGATTGGCTAGCGTTAGGTAGTTTGTATTCTATCGCAACGAAAATATCAGCGATGCAATACATTATGGACCAATTCAGATTGGTTGGCTAACATAAAAGGGATTAGGCATTCAGTCACAAAATTACCACTAGCGATGCGATGCAAGGTTGACCATGAATGGCTTACACTATGAATATGACTGACAAAGAAAGCAGACAAAATATACAGTTCCTCAGGTAGACAAAGGAACATCCCTTCACTGCTATCATGTAGAAAGGTGAATATGCATGTGACACCTGTTCTACACATTTTTACATAATAGCAGTGAAGGGATGTTCCTTTGTCTACCTGAGGAACTGTATATTTTGTCCGCTTTCTTTGTCAGTCATATTCATAGTGTTACCTCAGAGTTTGCCTTTAATATCCCAAATTTAACATCATCGATGCAACTAAACGTTAATCATGATTGGCTGACGCTAGTGAGTTGGCATTTAACCCCCCGGAAATCTATTGGAATGATCAGTGACGCTACAAAATTAGTGGCTAACGCATTAGAGTTTGCATTCAACTACGAACTTATCATCAGCGCTGCATTATACAGTTGAAAATGATTGGCAAACGCTAGAGATTTCGCTTTCAATCCCCCAATTTCCCATCAACGATGTAACACAATGATGATCGTGATTGGCTAATGCTAGCAAGTTTGCATTAAATCGCCAAATTACCATCAGTTATACAAAAAGTCGATAGTGCGATAGAATTTGCATTCAATCGAAAAAAATACAGTCATTGATACAAACAAAATTGTGGTACATGATTGGCTTTCGTAAAGTAATGCAATCATATTACTACCATCGATGCAATAAAGAATAGCTCATGATTGGTCACTGCAGGCAAGGTGCATTCAACTTACCAATGGCTGTGCAATAAACTGGTACAACACTCCTCACGACCATAAGTAAGATCCAGACGATGATACCGATGACGTTGGAAATGACTTGGATGAAGATTCTCGGGAAGGGAAGATGTTCCCCGATGAAAATTAGAGCCACTTTACCAACAAGAATGACCAAGGCGGTGAAAGACACGAACTGAACGCCTGTCTGCTCCGTGAAACCAACAGACACTAGGTAATTGATCTGGGGAGAAATAACAGAGGTCCATGCAAGGCCCCGCTGCATAAAACTTACCATTGGTGGTAACTTTGCCATCAATATTAAAAACCATGGCAACATTACCCAACAGCCAATCAAATCAAATTAATGGCAAAGTTACCATCAATGTCACAGTTTTATGCAACGGGGCCCAGGATTGTAACTTATGAGAACATTTTACGGTAGACATAAAGGATACAATTCAGAGACCAGTGACCTTTCACCATTACAGCAGAATTATCAAGAAAAGAAATGCATTTTAATGGTTTTTGTTTTGTAACGATTTGCAGAGACAACCAAAGTGTAATATAATTGGGTATCTTTTAGACAAAAGCGCTTTTGCGGTTCAGATCTTTTAAGTTGTCTCTCCTTCCTTTATCATCGTCAATAGCGCGGTACTTCAATTTCGGGAGCATTACTGCGAAGTAGGTGATAGCTGATTGTACTATAGCAGATTTCATTACTCTTTTTGCGATCATACTGTTAGAGACTGCCTAAAGTATATATCGGTGTTGAATAATTGTTATTCATAGATATACATGAAGACAGTTAAATTACGTAACCTAAGGAACCGAAACAAGCCGTAACCAAACGAAAATCAATAATATGTATGACTATTATTTTGTCATTACCAACAGGTATCAATATTTGTATGATTGTATCCTATTTCTGTTCTTTGAAACTATGTCTGAGCCCTTATTTTACATGTGAGCGAAATAGATATCCATGTGGAACATACATTGGACAAATAAATACCTTGAATTGAATTGAATTAAACAGGGATCCTACTTAAACCGCCAAAAGCAGCTAAAAGCCACCGACAGCTGAAAAACTTCCGACATAATGAAAGCAACCAAGAGGCCACATCGATCTCCAAAACTCATTCCTCATCTGTTAGGACCTGAAATTAAATCTCCGTCTGAATATGTGGTTAAAAAAAACCTTGAAACAGCCTTTGCAGTCTTAAGAACCTCTTGGCTCTGTCTTGGCTGCTCAGGGATTTTTCGTCGGCTTATTTTCGACTCTCATATTCTTTTGGTTGTTTGCTGATCTTGGTTGCTATTAGCCGTGGGTTTTATTTGGAGCAATTGGAATATTTTGTTTACCCACGTTCCTCACCGCGTTTACATAGTAGAAGCAGTCGCCGATTCCATTGAGGATGGTTGCGACAGAAATCATCCAGAGCTCTGGGAAGGTCAGGGCCCTACCGATTTTCCGAAGCATCCCAGGGTCTTGAATATCCTCTAGAGGCTTCTCCGATGTTAAGATATCAAGTGCCTCAAGATTAGCCAGCTCTTTGTCGTTGTTGATAGGGTAACGTCTGGCCGCGGTTGCTGGGGAACAGTCATCGCTCTGCCAAGCCTGTTGGATGCCCCTCGACTGATCCATTGTGAAAACTTTTTCTTCAGAATCAAGAACATCGATCGATGCATCACCATTGCTGCTTTCATCGCATGGGGTTTGAGACGACACGTCACAGTTCGTCGTCAATTGATGATAGTATCTCTCATCATCAAGTAGCGCATTATCCGCCTTCTCGACTGCCGGCTTATCTTCGGAACAAGCATCCGATATCAGACTACGATCGTCAACTGACTTTTCCATCACCATTGTGTCGTCTGCGCGCTGCTCTTCATCTAACAGTAAACTCTCCCCATTCTCCCCCAGTCCATCTACAACTATATTAGCTGGCAGACTACCGGTATATTCTTTACTAATGCATTCTCTATTCATCTTCGATGGGTTGTGTAATAAACCATTTAAAAGACACGTTTCTAGATCGTCCGGCATAGCTTCAGCGATTCTGTCGATTGCATAATCGTCCTGTTTCGTTATAACTTTGCAGTATCTGTTCTTCGTTTTTCTGTTCCCATAGTGATCTGATGGAAGGGTGTAGGTGAGGACACATGGAAGACCGACGGCGAGAAGAAGAGCTCCCATGATTCGTAGTGTGATCCTCCAGCCGTAATTCGTAATGAGGAGAGCCATGACTTGTGTCAAAGCCAGCATACCTGAAAGATTGAATAGAGAATGAATACAATAAACACAAGCCGAAAATGTATGTAAAAGATTAACTGAAGTGTTGTGGAAGCAGAGAAAGATTGAAAAGAAGAAGGAAAACAAGGAAAAGAAGAAGAAGACGACGACAAATGAGGAAAATGAGAAGGAGAACACGAAGAAGGAGAAGACGAAGAAGAAGAAGAAGAGGAAGAAGTATAAGAAGAAGAAGAAGAAGAAGAAGAAGAGGAAGAAGAAAAAAGAAAGAAGAATTTGTTGTTGTTGTTGCTGTGTGTTTATTTTGATTCTACGTTCTAGCAGAGAGGTGAAACTATCTCACCCTTCTGGTTGTAGTAAATTTAACGAAGGGCAAACTATAAAAGATAGCTTACCTGCTGTTGATCCAGTAACAGCGATGGCGACTGCCCGCATTGTATTCTTCTCGGGAAAATATAGGACGATCAGATCAAAGGCACACACGGTGACGATCCCGGCGCCCACCCCGGTCATCAACCCGTACGTACCAAACATGGGTAGGAGGCTCGGTAAGAATGATGTCACAAAGACTCCGACCGAAGCCAATACGATGCCGAAGATGGATACCGAGCGATAGCCGAATCTTTCCGAAGCCAGCTTGATGAATGGGGCGAGCATGAGCGAGATACTGAGAGGGATACTACCGACCCAACCTGAAAGAAAATAAACAAACATATAAACAATCCAATACAACAGAATGCTTAAAGACACTCAGTAGTTAGCTCTCATGGGGAATTCAACACCGTTCGGGTGTTTACCAAATAAGAGGTGCTGTCAATCACCAGAATTAGCCTTCAGTTTTATGACCATCAGGCCTTATGTAACGTACTGCGTTTTCCACCCATTCCCCCAGATGGTAAAGTCACCTCACTTTTCCCACACCCGAAGACTCTCGATAGACCAAGGATAGACGAGGGGGATTTGTCGATTAGCCAACGGGTTCGCTGTGTGGAGGCCTAATACCTGGTCACACGTTAATGATTTTTATTATCCACCAAGTCTGGTGTCAGCGAGTTATAGCCTTGCTGTCTTTTAATAAATGTCATTAGAATCAACCGAATGAAGGTAATATCGAAAAAGAAATATTATCGATAAAAATCAGTACTCAACGTTTTTCTAGAATAATTATATGATGATGATTTAGTGGTTATTTTGCCTGACTGCTAAGATAGCATAAATGCTTGTTAGTAAGCAACCAGAGGACCGACGGCTTTAGGTCTTCTCTGAGGGACCGTAAATGTAAGCGTAAATGTAAGGCCGTAAATGTAAGGCTGGTGTAGAAGTTTGTGTCATGCCATTGCCTACTCTTACGTGTATTTGTAATCAAGTAAGATCTTTCACCGTCCCGAGTGCAATTTCATAGAGGACATAGTGCATGTGTTTATCGAATGTGAACAAAATAAGAATTTTCTTTGATTATATCAAAGATGTTGTGAACTTGTGAAGTACACATTTAATATTGATTTTGTCATGGATATCTCTTGTTTACTTAAGATTAATATTGACAGAGAGATAGACGTTGTAACAACGATCGCATTCTGGTGTATATACAAAATGTTAGTCATCCGGAATAAGTATGGATTTAATCATGGAAACCGTTTCAAACTAAGATACGTATTTGAAAGAGAAATCAAAAACAGAATTGTTGAAAATCAGGAGCTTAAGAAGCCAGACCAGAAATTGCCAAAGAAACTGTTACAAGCACTTTAGATGAAAAATAGCAAAACATTGTATAGTTTAGAAAAAATATATATGATTTCTATTGATAACATTGTGCGTCAATTGCATTTGTTCTCACAATTTTATTTTGATGTTTGAATTTAAATAAACACCTCATTAGAGGCACACACAAAAAAAGTAAGATCTTTCACAGGTATTTGAATTGTAAATATGCGAAATTAAACAGGTTTACTATTTCAAAATAGCTATAGCTATTATTTGAACTGAAATTTAGTTTTCACCTCTCAGATATGACTACATAAATTTCTTTAATCAATAATATTTGTTCTTCATTGAATCCCATACATCTGAAATAAGTATCCGGCTTCAATTTTCCTTCCTTATCTATAACATGGTACGTATGTTTTAGGAAAACATTTTCATCAAAATATAGCACCCCCTCTTATGAATGATTAAAGAAGATTTCATTTCCTTTGTTGGTAGTATTTTTTTAAATAAACACATTCATATCAGGCCAGACAAACAATATTTCCTGATAGTATTTTGGTATTATATGGTATGTTAATCATTTTAGGTCAAACAGTGCGATAGAAGATTAGGTTACCCCCAAAGGGTCTCAATAAACATTTGAAATATACGTTTTGATTTCACTTTCTGGTCTCCAGAAAACTAAACAATATCATCAGTAAAAAAAAAATCTTCTGTTTATTGGCTCAGATTTTGATGATTTCATGATCGTATTTATTAACTAGAGGGTGAAAAACATTTTTTGTTTAAATCCTTTCTTTCAGAATTCAGAACAAGCAATCGCAAAAATTAACTCTTGTGGATGTGGCAAAGATTTTCTCTAGGTAAAAAAACAGGCCGTCCCCCCTACTCAGCGTCATTTAGGGTACGCGTATGCATGTTCCCTCCCTTTGAAAGCACCCCTATCTCAGGGCTGCCAACATTTTCTGAACCCCCCTTTCGCGGGCTTTTCCTGTATTGAAGACCCCCCTTAATCCGGACCACTGCACAATGTAACCCCCTATCTATGACTTTTTGATATTTTATAACCCCCTTTTAAAATTTCTCAGGAATCCAAAGAGATAAAGAGAAAAAAAAAACCTTTATGTCCGGGTGAAAACTCAAATACACCCTCTTTTTTTATACAATTCTCGGGCCGGACTTTGTCGCGCGAAAAGTACCCCTTTACCAGATATTTTGGGAACACGAAATCGGTCCCTCCCCTCAAGGGGGGGGGGGGGGGGTGTGGAATAAAATGTGCCTCTGTTCTCCGAGTCAGAGCCATCTATACACAGAGTTTGGCCAACCCGGTTCGAGTTGGACACAACATGGCGACTATTGCTTTCGGTCAGCTCGGAGCCGGTTGGCGGTGTGACTTGGGTTTGCAGGGGGTCCGATCAATACAGCCAACACGGAATTCGATAATCGCAATTAAAACAATTCTTTTCAATGAATTGGAATTAATTACATGCTGTGCATACCCTGACACCATGGAAGGTATAAATGAAAATTATTCGCTCATGATCATTGAAACATTGAGCTACTTTTTAAATTGCGTGATGGCCATAATTATGTAATAGACTTACGGACACGAATTCATCGACGAAGGATGTCTGACTGGATATACAATTTCAAATTTTTACAATTCTGTACTTGCTCGCTTCATTCTTTTGCAAATTCCTCGATTTACTTTGGTGAAAATGCGATTTTCCGTCACAATAAAACCCTTAAATACAAAGATATACAGTCTATTGCTACCCGAAATATTTTTGGTGAGTGTAAATATATAAATTATCGGGTGTCCGAAAAATATGAAGTATCGGGTGCTCGATTTCGGGGGAATTTCACAATTATCAGTGGCGGGAGAGGGGGCACCCTCCCATTCCTATCCCCCACCCCCACCGGCCCAACCATCTCATACAATTATAGCAATTTCAGGAGTTATGTGCTTCTCAGCTATATACCAACTACCCTGAGCAGCATTTCCTGAAAAGACATTACTCAAGACTAAATTTTGAGAGAAAGAGAGAAAGAGAGAGAGAGAGAGAGAGAGAGAGCGAAAGAGAAGGTGTGTGTGTGTGTGAGGGGGGGGGGGGGGAATCATAGCAAAAAACAACGATGGAGTACTTTGGCAACAACGTATATTTTTGTTAATCTCGAAACAAATCAAGCGCACGCTTACCTGTCAACGTCGCACTGCTCTTGAACTCCTCCTGAAATGCGACAAAGAGCAAATTATAGCTGAAGAGGATCCCATATAGTACGAAGTAGAGGGCGAACGTCGCTACGACAACCACACGTCCCCATCGTTTTCTCACCCGATGTCGAAGAGTTGGGCGACTCGTTGTCGCTTTCAAGGCGGGATCGCCGACGATGGATGGAGACATCTTTAATCACGTTGTTCTTTCTGAACAAACTTAAATTCACAGCCGGGAAAGTGTTGTGTAGGGGCGATCGATCTCTATATGTCATTCGCAACATTTGTTTCAAATGATAATGTAGCAGGAACTGCGTGAGCTTTAATTGCTGCATGTATACAAACACTGTGGCCGGAATTCCCAAAGGAAGTTTGTCGACAAACCGAGGTTTATGTACGTCATATGACGCGTTTTGACGCGTTTTTTTACAAACCTGGTTTGTAAATAACAAAATGAGGTTTGTCGAAACAAAAGGAGGTTTGTCAACAAACCCCTTTTGTGAATTCGGGCCTATGAATGTAAGCGAAACACGTCATGTAGATATAGTAATGTTGTCCTCAGTGCGCGGCGATCGAGGTAACAAAATGTCGCAAAGGGTTATGATATATCTCAGCCTATTTACACTCCGCATGCTGCAGCTATAGTCTAACAATGTACGTAATATACTCGGTACAGCAATCCTAAGGCCCCTGAATGTTGTTTGCCAAGATGAAGGCTATACCTTTATAAAAAGAAGTACCATATGCTTACCATGGTATCATCCGTTGTTCAATAACCATATGCACCTAAAACCCACCGAACCATACGTGACAATGGTGTGTACGTGTAAACATTATTATGAAGAGAGTTATTGTGAGGATAGCTATTATATAGAGGCCCATTTAGGCATGAATCGTAAAGCGCTCAAATATATATATTTTTTGAAAACATGAGTATGGCATCAAACAAACGATACTACCCACCACTATAGGTGGCTTGAGAAGGACAACCTGAAAACTAGCTGAAGAGAATAAACATAAAGAGGTCATGGAAATATATTCCTAATCAGTGACTAATTAAAGGCTGAACTGATAAAACCCATGTAAATGTTCAGTGGCGCATTGACACTAGTGCACACAAATTATGGCTACCTATAGAATTCTTATAAACAAAGGACGAAGTGTAAACACCCCATGCAATCGACCTCAACCTGTGAAAGAAAAAAACGGATAAACAAACATAAGGTAAAGTCCTAGATCTCTATCTTTCTCTCTCCCCCTTCTCTCTCTCTCTCTCTCTCTCTCTATCTCTCTCTCTCTCTCTCTCTCACTCCCATCAACGTTTCTTTCTCTCTGTTTCTCTCTCTAATTGCACTCCTCTATGTCTATCTCGTTCTCTCTCCGTCCTTCTAACTTTGTGTGTTTTGTTGTTGATGTTTTTTCTCTCTTCCCCCCTCTCTCTCTCTCTATAATATTATATATCCCCTCCCCTTTCTTTCTCTCTCTCTCACTCTCTCTCTCTCTTTGCACCACTCCATATCTGTCTCGTTATCTCTCTCTTTCTATCGTTGTGTATTTTTTTTCTTTTTTTATTCTTACTTGTACATTAGCGTATTTAGGTACATGTACCTTAATTTCTTAAACAGCAAACAGCACTGTCCTACCCCCCAAATTCATGTGTGGGCATGCCTTGAACCATAATGCATGGCCCTAAAGAGAATTTTTTCCTGTTGGGGACCCGGGGGGGGGGGGGGATGCAATGAATTAATAATTTACTGCATTTTCTTTGTTTTTTTTGTATTTGTGGGGCGGCGACGTACCCTAGCCCCCGCTGCGTACAGTCATGATTCAGTGGCTAATTTAAGCAATGGCCTCGTAACTGTCAGGCCCCCCCCCCCAAAAAAAACCGTATCGGTTGTATAAGTGCCCTTTTGTGAGGCATTAATCCTCATAAATGTCAGTTATGACTGAAGGACGTAGGTCCCCTACAGGCGCGCCGGAAGCAGTTTGGGATTGGGGGGGGGGGGGCAAACGTTCTAGGGGGCTCACCTTCCAGGGGCAGTGGCGTAATGAGCAAAAACGTTTGGAAGCCCCGGAAGCACAGGGCTTTTAGGCATTAAATTACGGTCAGATAAGCATATTTATATACCTTATTTGTGAGGCCTATTTAAGGCAATTGATGTGGTCCGGAAGCTGAGGGGTTTTACGTATTTAATTACGGTCAGATGAGCATCCAGTGCCCCGCCTTAGGGCCCTTGGTGGGGGTCCAGGGGGCAGAGCCCCCAGAAGCTCAGGGGTTTTTAGATATTTAATTACGGTCAGATGAGCATCCAGGGGCCCGTCTTAGGGCCCTTGGTGGGGTACAGGGGGCAGAGCCCCCGGAAGCTCAGGGGTTTTAGGTATTTAATTACGGTCAGATGAGCATCCAGGGGCCCGTCTTAGAGCCGTTGGTGGGGTCCAGGGGGCAGAGCCCCCAGAAGCTCGGGGGTTTTAGGTATTTAATAACGGTCATATGAGCATACAGGGGACCTTCTTAGGGCCCTTGGTGGGGATCGGGCGGAGCCCCCGTAAGCTCTAGGGTTTTAGGCATTTAATTACGGTCAGATGGGCATATTTTGATACCGCATTTGTGACATTGGCAGGTCTCTAATTTTTTCTCTATCTCTTTCTTTCTTTTTCTCTGTAACATACTTTTTCAAAAAGTGAGGGGTGCTCGAGCTCCCAAGCCCAGCCGTTTCTTCAGGCCCTGACATGAAGGCTTCTAAATAAGCATATTTTTCGCCTGACTGTAAATTTGGGAATTTCAAATTTTCCAACAAAACGCATAAAAAGGTATATGACTTACAACAAAATTTAGAAAAAATACCGGAAAATCATGTCATTTCAGCAACATTTGTAAATCACTGGTATCGAATAAGAAATACCCCCCCCCCCCCATCAGTAAGCCAGCGTTCAGGGGCTCATGTCTTTTCACCCCTATAACAAAAAATACACACGCTTACAATATTTTCACGATATGCGCGTATCGCTATTATAAAAAAACCCATTGATAAATATATAGGTGGCATGCGGAATGTTTAGGAAATTGACTTCCTGTTAACTTTCCTTTTCTTTGAATGGAATTTTATATGTGATTCAATTCCTGTTTTTATTATTGTTATGTTCTTTTGGGTTGAAAATACAAACCATCTTTACTCCTTTACTGCATTTCTTTCTTTTTTTTGGAGGGGGGGGGGGGCGTTTTTTGGGGGGCAAAAATGCATTTCCCCCCCCCCCACTTCCGGCGCCTATGGTCCCCTAGTTGATTAGCATAGTAGCACACACATGATTTAGCAGTCACGCAAAACAAACACTCGCAAATTGTTATTCAATCAAATCTGAGAATGTATACTAGTATTATCTAGATCTATTAGGAATAAATCATAGTCAAAATCATTCCATAAATTGGGGGGTAACAAATAATTATTCCACCTTTATGACCAACAGTGTATATACTTGAACTTGGAATGATAGGTAGCCTTGAAATTGTCGCAATATATCATGTGTGAGTGAGCTTGAAGTTTAATGGTGTAGGTTTGCTTGAGACTATGATAGCCTTTACCTTGACCCTTGACCTAAGTCTTCCACACAACCAGGGAGATGTGTGATGGCTTCTGCTTCATGCAGATCTGGCTTCATGACCTCAAGCTAGACATCCTCACAATCAGCCTTTACACAATCTAACCATTTCTTGGCTGGTCTGGCCCGGGGTCTCTTACCATGAATATTAGAAGTTAGGAGTATCTTTGGGTATTTTGTTTTCTCTTTGCCTCTTAGAGGTGTTTATTCAATATTCAAACAATAACATAATTTTGCTTACAATTTAGCAAATCAATGGAACATCAATAATAAACAAATTATTTATTCAAATATAACTAAGCAAATTCGCAGGAAATTTCATATTTTGTACTTTCAAATATTCGTTTATTTCTATTCTGTTAGTCATTTCTCTCTTAAATAAATAAATCAAACTCAAATCTCTATTATCATACCCATACTTATTACGAAAATAATCATTTTGTAAATCGACCAAAAAGCAATCGTCATTATCAAATCGATTTCGGTTTGCGAATTCATTTTGAGTAATAAAACAATATCTATCTCTATTTTAAGATTGAAAGCACGTAAAACTAAGTCCTTTAAATATTCAAAGAAGTTTTCATTTGCCTTACATGAAATGAAAGCATGAAGCACATCTTCAGTCTTTTTGCATTTTAAACAAAGGTCATCGTATGAGAGACCCCACTTGAACAGATTTTTACGAACTGGTAGCATATTATATAAGAGCTTGAAATTAAATTCACGTAGAAGAAATTTCTTAATCCCAATCAAATTCCTATTAAAAACAGAGGACCATTTAACGTCCTTCTGCAAGACATCTTCCCAATACAAACAACATTTATTTATTTTAATTTGATCAAAACTTATCATATTATACCACTGTTTACTACTAAAAAGACTAACAGGCTTAACTAATTTTCCAAATACAAAGTGAGGGATAGAGAAATTATGGTCTTTGAAATCCAAAGGTACCCTATGCTTATCATTTATCCAAATTTTTGGAATTGATTTTTGTAGCTTTGTATAGTCAAAAATCAAAAATTGTTTACTTCTTCTAGTTTTAAGGCGGATAAATAATTCATTTACTGAAACAAAAGTACCATTTTTAAAGATATCATTTAAGTATAAGGCACTTTTATACCAGTCTTCATAAAATAAAATTTTCTTTTCAAAAACAATATCTTGATTATACCATAAAATATGTTCGTCGACATGTTTCTGTGTCTGACATTCAGCTGATGTGTATTATTTTATAAGGTACCATGCATGTAATATTTCTATGTAAAAATTAGGGACTTTTCTAAGTTTTAAGAGATTTAAAGTATAATCAGTATAATTGCAATTCAGCTGTAGATGCAGCCCTCCCAAATAGTCAAACCAATGTTTACACATATGTTTCCAATTTCCTGTTGTATTATCTAAAAACATCCCAAGCCACTTCAGCCCAAAACTAAACATTTGCCTTTTCACATCGATCATTCGTATTCATCCTTCACAATAATCCTCAGTAACAATACATCGTTTTACCTTTTCAATTTTACTTTTCCAAAGAAATTTAAATATCAGGCTATTAAGTTTTATCAAAAAAGTAGACGGTATTGTATCAACAATCATTAAATGTATAACTTGACTAATTGCAAGTGATTTAATAATAGTCAGTCTTCCAAAGAAAGTCAGGTTTCTTTTTCTCCAGTTATCTAGCAATTTTTGCATTTTTTCTAATTTATTTTGCCAATCTATCTATCTAAACCACAATGCAGATCAGGTGCGATATGATGTTCTTAGTATTTTACTGGCTCATCTGTCCAATGTAAGCCAAAACAAGATAGCGACCATCGTTGACAGGCTGTTCCAATCCAAATCAAGACAGTCTTTTCTCTATTTAACTTCGGTCCTGCAACTTCGCCAAAAACCTCTAATTCGATTAAAATATTTTCAAAAGAATTTATATCAGATACATAAAATAAGGTGTCATGTGCATATTGCAGCAATTTCAGGTCAATACCTTTATCATCAATATCTAGACCTTTGATATCCTTATTTTCTCTCACTTTATTTGCCATTAATTCTGCGGCCATTACAAACAATAAGGCCGAGAGGGGACACCCTTGGCGTATTCCTCTCAGAACACTAAAAGTTTCAGATAACCAACCATTTACAATTACAGAACTTGCAATATTTGTGTATAAAATTGTTACCCACTTCTGGAATTTTTTTGGATAAAAGTTACATCAATTACATCAAAGGCTTTAGAAAAATCTACCATCATAAGAGCACCGTTTTTACCGTTCCTTGTCATGTATTCGATAATATCTTTAGTAAGTCTTACATTGCAAGCCGCCAGACGGCCTCTTATGTAACCGGACTGGTTTTCATGAATAATTTTACCAATTACTTTTTGAAAACGTTTCGCAAGCACTGTTGCAATGATTTTATAATCACTATTCAGCAATGTGATCGGTCTCCAATCCTTCAGCTCTCGGTGATCCCCTTAAGCAGGGCCAGGCGCGGATCCAGGATTTCTTAGGGGGGGGGGGGGCCCAACTTTTTTTTTTTTTGCTCCCGAAATTTGAAAATCGCGCCGGCCGAAAAGTCGCTCAGTGGGGGGGGGGGGGGGGGGGGGGGGGGGGGGGGGGGGGGGGGGGGGGGGGGGGTAAGCGGACACTTTTTTTTTTTTTTTTGGAGTCCAAAAAAAAAATCGCAACGACTCAGCCAGCCGAAAAGTCGCTCAGTGGGGGGGGGGGGGGGGGGGGGGGGGGGGGGGTAGTGAGCACATTTTTTTTTTTTTTTTTTTGGTCCTCGGAAATTTTAAAATTTGCACCCCCCCCCTTGAGCGCCAGGGGGGGGGGGCCCAACCCCCCAAAAATGTAAAAATCGCGTGATTTTACATGATTTTTTTCTCAAGGGGGGGGGGGGCCCGGGCCCCCCGGGCCCCCCCCCCCTGGATCCGCCACTGAGCAGGGCTCCCACTTAGCCGAGTTGGAGTCTCGAGTTGTGGCGAGCTGGCGCGATCTTATGGCAAGCAGTTTTAACATTAAAACATATTTCTTGATATCAAGAATTCAATTCTTGATATCACGAAATCGTATTCCTGATATCACGAAATCAAATTCTTGATATCAAGAATTACCATTGCTTTGCGACATAAAATTATTTCTTGATAACAAGAATTGATTTATTGATATCAATTTATAATAAAACGGATTGCCATAAGATCGCGCCAGCTCGCCACAACTCGAGGTTCCAACTCGGCTAAGTGGGAGCCCTGCTTTATATATCAAAGTAATTATTCCTTTCTTTTGAGTATCCGACATTTTCTCATTAGCATAACACTCGTTAAGAGCGGCAACTAAAATATCACAGATCTCATTCCAGAACACCTGATAGAATTCCGCTGTTATTCCGTCAGAGCCTGGAGTTTTGTTTTTCTTCATTGCGAATACAGCTTGTTTACATTCTCTGTGTGTTAAAAAACTTTCACATATTTTATTTTCATCGTCAGAGAGAGATGAAATATTTTGAGAAAAAATATAATATTCTGCAGTTTTAACATCAATATCTTCTTAATTATACAACTTACTATAGAAATCAACGGTTTCTTTCAATATTTCGTCTTGTTTTTCAATAATTCCTTTCCCGTTTCCTGTCTTTAGCTGATTTGTGTTTTTTCTGCTAGCATTTCTCTTTTCTAAGCTAAAAAATATTTAGTACTTCTTTCTCCCTCTTCCATCCACCTTGCCTTAGCTCTGATACCAGCTCCTTTAGATTCTACTTTATATATATTTTCCAGCTCTTCTTTTATGACCCTATATTCGTTTTCATTATCGTTATTTCCACTTTGGTTATCAATACATTTTTGTAACACATTAAGCTTCATTTCTAAAAACCCTTTTTTTGATCTGCAACTTTATGTTTACAATATTTTTGTGTAAATTCACGTATCTTTATTTTCAAAAGTTCCCATTTCTGTAGGGAACTCATATTTTGAGAATTCATTGAACTAATAACATCACAAATATTGTTATGATAACAGTCATCAGACAGAACACGACTGTTCAGCTTCCAGTAACCTGGACCCTTTTGAACAGTTTTTGTTTTGATTTCTAAAGAAATTGCGTTGTGATCAGCTCTTATTGATGGTCTGATATCTGTGTTTACAACTCTCCCTAAAATACTTTTATCGACCAGCCAATAATCTAATCTTGAAGCAAGTTTTAGATATATTTATTTCTCCAGGTAAACTGAATAGTAATAACATTCATTTTCCTCCAGACATCACACAATTCGTATTTCTTTAACAATCTACTAAAATGTAGCGGTTTCTTGTAATATGTGTAGTGTCTTTCTTGACATTCAGTACATAATTCCAGTCTCCTGCCATTACTAATTTCGATTTTTCATATTTTTCACAAGAATTTGATACGAAAGTATTCAGATTTCTAAAAAAACGTTCTCTTTGCTTTTTCTTAGTTCTCTTTCTCTCTCTCGGTCTCTGTCTGTCTGTCTTTATGTCTGTCCCATTCCCCTCTCTCTCTCTCTCTCTCTTTCTCTCAAAATTAAGTCTTGAATAATGGCTTTTCAGGAAATGCTGCTCAGTGTAGTTGGTATATAGCTGAGAAGCACATAGCTCCTGAAATTGCTGTAATTGTATAAGATGATTGGGCCGGTGCGTCTGTCCTCTGGTTGCTTACTAACAAGCATTTATGCTATCTTAGCAGTCAGGCAAAATAACCACCACATCATGATCATATAATTATTCTAGAAAAATGTTATTTAGCACTGATTTTTATTGATAATATCTCTTTTTCGATATTACCTTTATTCGGTTGATTCTAATGGCATTTATTAAAAGACAGCATGGCGGCTTGACAGCTGAATTAAATGTCATGAACATACATCATGCAAAGCAATGCAAGGTTAACGAAATAAATGGTTATGTCTTTCCCTTCACGGATGTCTGGAAGTGATAAGACGATTTTAATCACGATGAAAGAAAAATAAAAGATGAAATTATTACCGGGAATAGGGTTGGTTGTACCGTTTAAAATGGTTATGTCTTCCCCCTATTGTTTCTGTTTCAAAGATTATTTTGTCGCTTAATCCTTTTATTCTCAAAGAAAAGGAAAGTTTGAAAGAGCATTATAAAAAGATGTCACAAATTATAAGGCTACGATTTGTAGCCAGCCTGTTTCCTGGATTTGAAAATGAGAAGGGAAGGAGCTGTTGTAAATCGAAGTGAATATGATGGCCTCTACTGCTCAAAGAGTGAGATGTATTATGAGGAAGAATAGTTAAGCTTTTTGTTGTATTCGATTGTTTATATGTTAGTTTATTTTCTTTCAGGTTGGGTCGGTAGTATCCCTATCAGTATCTCGCTCATGCTCGCCCCTTTCATCAAGCTGGCTTCGGAAAGATTCGGTTATCGCTCGGTATCCATCTTCGGCATCGTATTGGCTTCGGTCGGAGTCTTTGTGACGTCATTCTTACCGAGTCTCGTACCCATGTTTGGCACGTACGGGTTAATGACCGGGGTGGGCACTGGGATCGTCACCGTGTGTGCCTTTGATCTGATCGTCCTCTATTTTCCCGAGAAGAATACAATGCGGGCAGTCGCCATCGCTGTTACTGGGTCGACAGCAGGTTAGCTATCTTTCATAGTTTGCCCTTCGTTAAGTTTACTACAACCAGAAGGGTGAGAGTGACAGTCTCACTTCTCTGCTAGAACGTAGGATCAAAATAAACACACATCAACAACAACAACAAATGACAACAACAACTAAGCTCATCAGAATTAGAAAATTAGATGAGTCTTATTTTGTCAAGCTATTCCTTCCTTTTTACTGTCTTTCTCTTCTTTCTTTTTTTCTTCTTCTTCATCCTCATCTTCTTCTTCTTCTTCTTCTTCTTCTTCTTCTTCTTTCTTCTTCTTCATCTTCTTCTTATACTTCTTCTTCTTGTTCTTCTTCTTCGTGTTATCCTTCTCATTTTCCCTCAGTCGTCGTCTTCTTCTTCTTTCCCTTGTTTTCATTCTTCTTTTCAGTCTTTCTCCGCTTCCACAACACTTCAGTTAATCGTTTACATACATTTTGGCCCGAATTCACCAGGTTTGTAAAAAACGCGTCAAAACGCGTCATATGACGTACATAAACCTCGGTTTGTCGACAAACCTCCTTTGTGAATTCGGGCCATTCCGTTTGTGTTTATTGTATTAATTCTCTATTCAATCTTTCAGGTATGCTGTCTTTGACACAACTTATGGCTCTCCTCACTACGAAGTTCGGCTGGAGGATCACACTAAGAGTCATGGGAGCTCTTGTTCTCGCCGTCGGTCTTCCATGTGTCCTCACCTACACCCTTCCATCAGATCACTATGGGAACAGAAAAACGAAGAACAGATACTGCAAAGTTATAACAAAACAGGACGATTATGCCATCGACAGAATCGCTGAAGCTATGCCGGACGATCTAGAAAAGTGTCCTTTAAATGGTTTACGACACAACCCATCGAAAATGAATAGAGAATGCATTAGTAAAGTATATCCCGGTAGTCAGCCAGCTTATAGAGTTGTAGATGGACTGGGGGAGAATGGGGAGAGTTTACTGTTAGATGAAGAGCAGCGCGCAGACGAAACAACGGTGATGGAAAAGTCAGTTGACGATCGTAGTCTGATATCGGATGCTTGTTCCGAAGATAAGCCGGCATTCGAGAAGGCGGATAATGCGCTACTTGATGATGAGAGATACTATCATCAATTGACGACGAACTGTGACGTGTCGTCTCAAACCCCATGCGATGAAAGCAGCAATGGTGATGCATCGATCGATGTTCTTGATTCTGAAGAAAAAGTTTTCACAATGGATCAGTCGAGGGGCATCCAACAGGCTTGGCAGAGCGATGACTGTTCCCCAGCAACCGCGGCCAGACGTTACCCTATCAACAACGACAAACAGCTGGCTAATCTGGAGGCACTTGATATCTTAACATCGGAGAAGCCTCTAGAGGATCTTCAAGACCCTGGGATGCTTCGGAAAATCGGTAGGGCCCTGACCTTCCCAGAGCTCTGGATGATTTCTGTCGCAACCATCCTCAATGGAATCGGCGACTGCTTCTTCTATGTAAACGCGGTGAGGAACGAGAGTTAAACAAATATTCCAATACACCCTTTTACGGTTAAGGCCGCCATTTTTATTTGCGCTTAAACATTGCGTTATCAATGTTTTCAGATGCGCGTGTATTGTTGCGTCACTGCCTGCGCTGTACGCTCACATCATATGGACGCCATTTTAATTTACGAGTAAACAACTTTGTCTGCGCACGCGCACTCTTGTAACCGTAAAAGGGTGTATTGCTCCAACTAAAACCCGCGGCTAATAGCAACTAAGAGCAGCCAACAGAATATGAGAGTCGAAAATAAGCCGACAAAAAATCCCTGAGCAGCCAAGACAGAGCCCATATGTTCTTAAAAGACTGCAAAGGCTGTTTCAAGTTTTTTTTAAACCACATATTCAGACGGAGATATAATTTCAGGTCCTAACACTTATAAACAGATGAGGATCTTGTCTCGAGGATCGATGTGGCCTCTTGTTCGCTTCCATTATGTCGGACGTTTTTCAGCTGTTAGTGGCTCTTAGCTGCTCTTGGCGATTTAAGTAAGTATCCCTGTTCAATTCAAGTCAATATTTTCATTTGTCCAATGTACATTCATCATGGATATTTGTTTCGCTCACATGTAAAATAAAGGCTCAGACAAACTAAGCTTACAAAGAACAGGAATAGGATACAAAATATCGATACATGTTGGTAATGACAAAATAATAGTCATACATGATATTGATTTTCGTTTGGTTACGGCTTGTTTCCTTTCCTTAAGTTACGTAACTTAACTGTCTTCATGAATTTTTATAAATAACAATTATTTAACATCAATATAAACTTTAGGCGGTCTCTAACAGCATGATAAAAAAAGAGTAATGGAATCTGCTACAATCAGTTATCACCTACTTTTTAAACGCAGCAATGCTGCCGAAATTGAAGTACCGCGCTTCTGATGACGATGAAGGATTGAGAGACAACTTAAAAGATTTGAACCGCTAAAGCGCTTTTGTCTAAAGGATACATGATACCCGATTATATTTCACTTAGTTTCAAATAGTTACACAACAAGAACCAGTAGAATGCACTCTCTGAATTGTATCCTTACATTTCTACCGTAAAATGTTCTCATAAGTTACAATCCTGGGCCTCGTTGCATACAACTTTGACATTGATGGTAACTTTGCTTTTTATTTGATTTGATTGGCTGTTGGGTAATGTTGCCATGGTTGTTAATATTGATGGCAAAGTTACCATCAATGGTAAGCTTTATGCAACGGGGCCTTGGACCTTCGTTATTTCTCCCCAGATCAATTACCTAGTGTCTGTTGGTTTCATGGAGCAGACAGGCGTTCGGTTCGTGTCTTTCACCGCCTTGGGCATTCTTGTTGGTAAAGTGGCTCTGATTTTCATCGGGGAACATCTTCCCTTCCCGAGAATCTTCATGCAAGTCATTTCCAACGTCATCGGTATCGTCGTTTGGATCCTACTTATGAACGTGAGGAGTGTTATACCAGTTTATTGCACAGCCATTGGTAAGTTGAATGCACCTTACCTGCAGTGACCAATCATGAACTATTCTTTATTGCATCGATGGTAGTAATATGATTGCATTACTTTATGGAAGCCAATCATGTTCCACAATTTTGTTTGCAACTTCTATCGCACTAGCCAATTACGATCGACTTTTTGTATAACTGATGGAAATTTGGCGATTTAATGCAAACTTTCTAGCAATAGCCAATCACGATCAACATTATGTTACATCGTTGATGGTAAATTTGGGGATCGAAAGCAAAATCTCTAGCGTTTGCCAGCGCTGGTGATAAGTTCGTAGTTGAATGCAAACTCTATTGCGTTAGCCACTCATATTGCGGCACCACTAATCATGCCAATATATTTCCGGGGGGGGGGGGGGGTTGAATGCCAAATCACTAGCGTTAGCCAATCATGTGTAACATTTAGTTGCATCGATGACATTAAATTTGGGAGATTGAAGGCAAACTCTAAGTTAAGCCATTCATGGTCAACCTTGCATCGAATCGCTCGTGGTAATTTTGTGATTGAATGCCAAATCCCTTTTACGTTAGACAACTAATCTTAATTGGTCCATAATGTATTGCATCGCTGATATGTTCGTTGCGATTGAATGCAAACTACCTAACGCCAGCCAATGAAGTTCCTTTCTCTTGAAATTGGAATCAATACATTGATCTCGATTGGCAAATAACAGGGACTGCATACATCTTCTATTGGCCCCGATTCACTATCACCCCGATTATGACTGAATACATCGACATGCCTGATTAATGTATACATATATTATATAGTACCGGCAAATGGTGAATGCGTAGACAATATGCGACTAATACTCAGGTGTCAAATCAAGCGGGTTGCATTTTGTTAAAGGTATAGGGTTAAAATTAGGGTTGCAATTAAGATTGAGGTTAAGGGTCGGGATATTATACAGTGTTGGGTCCAGGGTCGAAGTTTTTAAAATCCATTAAAACAAAATTCCATAATTGAATTCCCTTTTAGCCGCTGGCATCTCAGTAGCAATAACCAACGTTGTCACGTATAGCCTTGCTCCTGATTTCTTTGGCCAAGAGAGGGCGACGGAGACTTCAGCGGTGATCTTCTTCTGCTATGGTACTGGATTACTTCTTGGCTCTCTCGTGGGTGAGGAACTGATTTTTAAATGACGTTTTAAAGGCAGGGTATTTTTACCGACATCGATCGCTACCACTGCTGTCATGTATTTTCAATTGCGCCATCTGTTGGTGAATAGGTGTACATAGAGTGATTTTCTGGTTCCTGTAACCTAGCATCATAAGTAAACGCGAGCGACATCGGATGGTCGGTTGGTGATGCATTGTGGGACAAGGTTGTCGACACATCGGGAAATGTGAGAGGCACGTGACTGGTTACGTAAATCTGAAGTGGCGTCAGTAGAATACCCTGCCATTAACATAGTTTTTTTTGTTTTATATTGAATTAATCAATTTATATCTGTTTCAATATGGGCATGATGACATGCACAAAGCACATAAATTATACATAATTAATAAAGTCTGTAATCGACATAACACAATGTAATAGAATAGTACAGATAAAAAAGGCAAAATAGAAATATTGAAGTACTAAGCATGACATCAGAATATTGTTGAACTGAATGTATACTTTGAAACGGATTGTCATAATGTAGAAGCAATGGTTTTATTGCAGAACTCCTAGAACTTCAATTTTCATTTGGGGCACTTTTGCCCTCGTGTGTATTTTTTTCTTGGGGCATTTTTTCCTGTTGGGATAATGTTTCGGGATGATTATTTTCATGGAATCTTACTACAATCATAGTATTCTATCCTTTGTATGACGCCCATATCCCTCAGTATGTAAGTTTCAAGTTCAGTTTCAAGTTTCAAGTTCATTTTATTCCAAACCACACATAACATGATATAAACTTTTACATAAAAAAGAGACTGGTAATAGTACATTAATCAACATATATTAACTTTATTACATCATTAAATGAATGGTATTAGGAACCCTTTAAAAGCTAAGCTTGTGAGCGGGGCCCTATAGTTAACCAAAATACATACATTAACAATATGGTAAGGTAAGTAAAAAGAATATAAAACTGTTTTGAACACTGACCACCTCTTCGGAATTTTCTAACGATGCCAACAGTTTCTCTGCAGAAAATGTATTGGGTCCAAGAAAATCGGTGCTGCATTAAACGTCATTTTAGCGTAATTTGTTAAAGGGGCTGTAACATGGAAATACTGGTTGACGCCATCTACGTCTTCTTTTGGATAACTGCACGTAAACGAATGGACTTAATTAACTGGGTCAGCGTGCGCTAGCGTTTGCGAAACAGACCGAAGTTCTCCTCATGCTTCGGTTTCGCGTCTGTTGCACGCACGTGAATACGTAGGCCTGCTACGGTCGCGTTGTCCGTAGTCATATTATACCCAATTTCCCCGAGTGGGCCTCGGGAAAGACGCATATTCTCGTCATGCTACAGCCTCTTTAACTTGTGAGCACTACATATTTACTTTTATTTATCATCATCATTATCGAATCGTTAGAATATGTCAAACCCTGTAGGCCTACGTATAGTTAGATCACGATTTTGTTTTACTTTTCCTCTTGTAGATAACCTTATTCTCGTTTTAAATTATCAGGTCAAAGCATAGACAACACAGGGTCCTACATAGGCGCCCTCTGGGCTTTCATTGGTATGTACATCACATCCGGGATACTGCTCCCAATGGCTCCTCTTTATCAACGCATCTTCGCGCCCGAACGGTTCGTGACCTTTGACATACATCGGAGGAAACGGGAGGCGAGGAGTGAATGGAGTCGGCTTAGGAAAAAGGACAGACATCGCTGCACGGTTTCAAAGGAAGAGATCATCGTGTGTGAAAAAGTGTCGAGTGTGTGACCATGCATGGACCTACTCCATGGTGTGACCATGATGACTGTGTGTAGGATATAAATATATTCTCCGTCGACTAAAGTTGTTCCGATGTACTTTTCTACACTAACCAAATGCCTAACTACATCCCTAAATTGAACCCTTAACCTAACCTAACCTACAGTACAATAATTGTAGCTTTTGACGAAATGAAGCCCGTGCAAAATTATTTTCGCCAAAATAAATGTCGGATCACCGTTCAACTGGATTTGGGTAATCAGAAAAGGGACCTATGAGACTTCCTTGAGGGACACCGCATACCTTCGGGCAGAGCAATTATTCTGCCTCCCGAGTGACTATAATGGAAGGCAGGGGCGTACGCATGATTTTTTCAGGGGGGGGGGGGGTTTAAAATCGGCCCAAAATATTTTGCTCCCGAAAATTTGAAAAATCGCGCCGGCCGAAAAGTCGCTCAGTCAGGTGGGGGGGGGGGGGGGGGGGGGGGGGGGGGGGGGGGGGGGGGGGGGTAAGCGGACACTTTTCTTTTTGGAGTCCAACAAAAATCGCAACGACTCAGCCAGCCGAAAAGTCGCTCAGTGGTGGGGAGGGGGGGGGGGGGGGGGGGGGGGGGGGGGGGGGTTAAGAGGACACTTTTTTTTTTTTTGGTCTCCAAATTTCAAAATTTGACATTTTTCTTCGTTTTTTTTTGGGGGGGGGGGGTAAGGTCACCTTTTTAAGGTTAGTCGTGGGCATAATTTTTTTTTCTTTTTTTTTTCTTCCAAAATTAGGTTTTTTTTAGGGGGGTTTACACACATAAAAAATACCAAGGGGGGGGGGGGGGGGTTTAACCCCCCCCCCCCCCTGCGTACGCCCCTGATGGAAAGTATGATTGGTTGATTGAGTACACCGAAAGATGTGTATCCGGGTAGCTGATCTTTATGGATCGAATGTTGGTAATATCGAGATAACCATGCTTCTGGGGACCGACATTTTTATAGTACCGCTTGCAATATATTCAAATGCAAATAAAGGGGGAAATAATTTGTTGAAGTTTTGATGAAATAAGATATTTTGTCAGCAAAGTTGTTACGACCTCATCGAGTTATTTCCATTTCCTCGGTCTATTTCTAGAAGTAAATATCAAATATTTAATCTTCTGGTGCTTTTATACTGATGTAGTCATGGTAATTGTGATGTAATCACCGATATTGGTTTTGTGTTCTTTCTCTCTCATATCTCTGTTTCGTGATGTCAAAATTCAAAAGTAATCTGTTTTTTCCTCCGCGACGTTTTGTGCCTTATCATTGGCATCTCTTCAATTCGTTGCCTGTTATCATGATGTATCATTAAAGGTGCAATATACTCAAAGTTCACTCACCTTTCAATATTTCAATATTCATCGTTTGATGCTAAGGGGACCAAAATAAATTATTCGTCTTGCCTTACAAGTATCATAATCTTTTTACCAATCACACTGGCTCCTTCATCTCTCTTCACGTTCATTCCAGCAAGATTCCTTGTTTATAAAGTGTAACATAGTGATTATATAATATAATTTCTCTCATTTTCCGTTTTAAGCAATTTATAAAATCATATATATAGCCCAATCGTGTTTTATCTAAAATGTATAAAGCACATGTAAAAGAAAAAATTATACTCATTCATCGTACGTCATTGTAATGTAATAAATGTATACATATCCGTAAATATTAATAACAATATATGTAAATGGTTCTATGCATCATTGTATCTTACGAAGAACGGCGAAAAACGTATTACACATCTAAATAAAGGTTTCATCTTTTGAAAATAATGCAGTTTCTCTATTCCAGAAATCTTAGCATGCAGCAAGTTACTTGTTAAGAATGATTTATACTGTGTAACATGTAAAAGCGCTGACTAAGAATCTTGTAATAGGATGCATCCATCCCCATCCCCTTTATAAATAACTTACAAACATGACTCGAAAGAGATGGGATAGGGATGAGAAGGAGACGGAGAGAGGTTGAGAAGAGAGTGGGAGAGAGTGGGAGAAAGAGAGGGTGAAGAGGGAGTGGAAGAAAGAGAGGGTGAAGAGAGAGTGGGAGAAATAGAGGGTGAAGAGAGAGTGGGAGAAAGAGAGGGTGAAGAGAGAGTGGGAGAAAGAGAGGGTGAAGAGGGAGTGGAAGAAAGAGAGGGTGAAGAGAGAGTGGGAGAAATAGAGGGTGAAGAGAGAGTGGGAGAAAGAGAGGGTGAAGAGAGAGTGGGAGAAAGAGAGGGTGAAGAGGGAGTGGAAGAAAGAGAGGGTGAAGAGAGAGTGGGAGAAATAGAGGGTGAAAAGAGAGTGGGAGAAAGAGAGGGTGAAGAGAGAGTGGAGAAAGAGAGGGTGAAGAGAGAGTGGGAGAAATAGAGGGTGAAGAGAGAGTGGGAGAATGAGAGGGTGAAAAGAGAGTGGGAGAATGAGAGGGTGAAAAGAGAGTGGGAGAAAGAGAGGGTGAAGAGAGAGTGGGAGAAAGAGAGGGTGAAGAGAGAGTGGGAGAAAGAGAGGGTGAAGAGGGAGTGAAGAAAGAGAGGGTGAAGAGAGAGTGGGAGAAATAGAGGGTGAAGAGAGAGTGGGAGAAAGAGAGGGTGAAGAGAGAGTGGGAGAAAGAGAGGGTGAAGAGGGAGTGGAAGAAAGAGAGGGTGAAGAGAGAGTGGGAGAAATAGAGGGTGAAGAGAGAGTGGGAGAATGAGAGGGTGAAAAGAGAGTGGGAGAAAGAGAGGGTGAAGAGAGAGTGGGAGAAATAGAGGGTGAAGAGAGAGTGGGAGAATGAGAGGGTGAAAAGAGAGTGGGAGAAAGAGAGGGTGAAGAGAGAGTGGGAGAAATAGAGGGTGAAAAGAGAGTGGGAGAAAGAGAGGGTGAAGAGAGAGTGGGAGAATGAGAGGGTGAAAAGAGAGTGGGAGAAAGAGAGGGTGAAGAGAGAGTGGGAGAAAGAGAGGATGACGAGAAAGTGGGAGAAAGAGAGGGTGACGAGAGAGTGGGGGAAAGAGAGGGTAAAGAGAGAGTGGGAGAAAGAGAGGGTGAACAGAGAGTGGGAGAAAGAGAGGGTGACGAGAAAGTGGGAGAAAGAGAGGGTGAAGAGAGAGTGAGGGGGAAAGAGAGGGTGAAAAGAGAGTGGGAGAAAGAGAGGGTGAAGAGAGAGTGGGAGAAAGAGAGGATGACGAGAAAGTGGGAGAAAGAGAGGGTGACGAGAGAGTGGGGGAAAGAGAGGGTAAAGAGAGAGTGGGAGAAAGAGAGGGTGAACAGAGAGTGGGAGAAAGAGAGGGTGACGAGAAAGTGGAGAAAGAGAGGGTGAAGAGAGAGTGGGGGGAAAGAGAGGGTGAAGATGGAGGGAAAGAAAGGGAGTGTGACGGGAAAGTGGGAGAAAGAGAAGGTGAAGAGAGAGTGGGAGAGAGTGGGGAAAAGAGAGGATGAAGAGGGAGTGGAAGAAAGTGAGGGTGGTGACGAGAGAGTAGGAGAGAGAGGGGTTGAGAAGAGAGTTGGAGAGAATGGGAGAAAGAGAGGGTGAAGAGAAAGGAAGAATATTATATAAAGATCATAATTGAGAGACCAATGGTGATATCAACAAGTGGAAGGAATGCCTGCCATAGTAAAGTCCAATTTAAAGTCAATCTTAGACTTTGTGAAACACTCTCCAGGGCAACTCCATGTTCTCCCTTTCCTCCAGGCTTCCCCTCTCTCTTCACCCTCTCTTTCTCCACCCTCTCCCACTCTCTCCCACTGTTTCTCCTCCCTCTCTCCCACTCTAGCGTCACCCCAGAGAGAGTGGGGAAAAGAGAGGGTGATAAGGGAGTGGAAAAAAGAGAGGGTGATGAGAGAGTAGAAGAGAGAGCGGTTGAGAAGAGAGTGGGAGAGAGTGGGAGAAAGAGAGGGTGAAGAGAGAGTGGGAGAAAGAGAGGGTGAAGAGAGAGTGGGGAAAAAAGGGGGTGACGAGAGAGTAGGAGGGAGAGGGGTTGAGAAGAGAGTGGGAGAGAGTGGGAGAAAGAGAGGATGACGAGAAAGTGATTTGATTTGATTTGATTCGGTTTATTGAAATAAAAGAACATGCAGCTGGGAAGCTGAAATTATTCAATTTACAAAGTCAATATACAACACAATAAACGAACAAAATGTGAATGACTTCACCCTCTCTTTCTCCCACTTTCTCATCACCCTCTCTTTCTCCCACTCTCTCTTCACCCTCTCTTTCTCCCACTCTCTCTTTCTTCCCCTCCCTCGTCACCCTCTCTTTCCCCCACTCTCTCTTCACCCTCTCTTTCTCCCACTTTCTCGTCATCCTCTCTTTCTCCCACTCTCTCTTCACCCTCTCTTTCCCCCACTCTCTCTTCACCCTCTCTTTCCCCCACTCTCTCTTCACCTTCTCTTTCTCCCACTCTCTCTTCACCCTCTCTTTCTCCCACTCTCTTCTCAACCCCTCTCTCTCCTACTCTCTCGTCACCCTCTCTTTCTCCCACTCTCTCTTCACCCTCTCTATCTCCCATTTTCCTGTCACCCTCTCTTTCTCCCACTCTCTGTTCACACTCTCTTTCTCCCACTCTCTCTTCACCCTCTCTTTCTCCCACTCTCTTCTCAACCCCTCTCTCGTCACCCTCTCTTTCTTCCACTCCCTCTTCACCCTCTCTTTTCCACACGCTCTCTTCACCCTCTCTTTCTCCCACTCTCTCTTCACCCTCTCTATCTCCCATTTTCCCGTCATCCTCTCTTTCTCCCACTCTCTGTTCACACTCTCTTTCTCCCACTCTCTCTTCACCCTCTCTTTCTCCCACTCTCTTCTCAACCCCTCTCTCTCCTACTCTCTCGTCACCCTCTCTTTCTTCCACTCCCTCTTCACCCTCTCTTTTTCCCACGCTCTCTTCACCCTCTCTTTCTCCCACTCTCTCTTCACCCTCTCTATCTCCCATTTTCCCGTCACCCTCTCTTTCTCCCACTCTCTGTTCACACTCTCTTTCTCCCACTATTTCTTCACCCTCTCTTTCTCCCACTCTCTTCTCAACCCCTCTCTCTCCTACTCTCTCGTCACCCTCTCTTTCTTCCACTCCCTCTTCACCCTCTCTTTTTCCCACGCTCTCTTCACTCTCTCTTTCTCCCACTCTCTCTTCACCCTCTCTATCTCCCATTTTCTCGTCACCCTCTCTTTCTCCCACTCTCTTCTCAACCACTCTCTCTTCTACTCTCTCATCACCCTCTCTTTCTTCACCCTCTCTCTCCTACTCTCTCGTCACCCTCTCTTTCTTCCACTCCCTCTTCACCCTCTCTTTTTCCCACGCTCTCTTCACCCTCTCTTTCTCCCACTCTCTCTTCACCCTCTCTATCTCCCATTTTCTCGTCACCCTCTCTTTCTCCCACTCTCTCCCACTCTCTTCTCAACCACTCTCTCTTCTACTCTCTCATCACCCTCTCTTTCTTCACCCTCTCTTTCCCCCACTCTCTCTTCATCCTCTCTTTCTCCCACTCTCTCTTCACCCTCTCTATCTCCCATTTTCTCGCCACCCTTTCTTTCTCCCACTCTCTGTTCACCCTCTCTTTCTCCCACTCTCTCTTCACCCTCTCTTTCTCCCACTCTCTCGTCACCCTCTCTTTCTCCCACTCTCTCCCACTCTCTTCTCAACCACTCTCTCTTCTACTCTTTCATCACCCTCTCTTTCTTCACCCTCTCTTTCTCCCACTCTCTCTTCACCCTCTTTTTCTCCCACTTTTTCGTCAACCTCCCTTTCTCCCACTCTCCTCTCAACCCCTCTCTCTCCTACTCTCACGTCACCCTCTCCCTTCTTCTCTTCCTCTTCACTCTCTCTTCCCCCCACTCTCTCTTCACCCTCTCTTTCCCCCACTCTCTCTTCACCCTCTCTTTCTCCCACTCTCTCTTCCCCTCTGTTTCCCCCACTCTCTCTTCACCCTCTCTTTCTCCCACTCTTTCTTCACCCTCTCTTTCCCCCACTCTCTCTTCACCTTCTCTTTCTCCCACTCTCTCTTCACCCTCTCTCTCTCACACTCTCTTCTCAACCCCTCTCTCTCCTACTCTCTCGTCACCCTCTCATTCTTCCCATCCCTCTTCACCCTCTCTTTCCCCCACTCTCTCTTCACCTTTTCTTTCTCCCACTCTCTCTTCACCCTCTCTTTCTCCCACTCTCTCTTCACCCTCTCTTTCTCCCACTCTCTTCTCAACCCCTCTCTCTCCTACTCTCTCGTCACCCTCTCTTTCTCCCACTCTCTCTTCACCCTCTCTATCTCCCATTTTCCCGTCACCCTCTCTTTCTCCCACTCTCTGTTCACACTCTCTTTCTCCCACTCTCTCTTCACCCTCTCTTTCTCCCACTCTCTTCTCAACCCCTCTCTCGTCACCCTCTCTTTCTTCACTCCCTCTTCACCCTCTCTTTTCCCCACGCTCTCTTCACCCTCTCTTTCTCCCACTCTCTCTTCACCCTCTCTATCTCCCATTTTCCCGTCATCCTCTCTTTCTCCCACTCTCTGTTCACACTCTCTTTCTCCCACTCTCTCTTCACCCTCTCTTTCTCCCACTCTCTTCTCAACCCCTCTCTCTCCTACTCTCTCGTCACCCTCTCTTTCTTCCACTCCCTCTTCACCCTCTCTTTTTCCCACGCTCTCTTCACCCTCTCTTTCTCCCACTCTCTCTTCACCCTCTCTATCTCCCATTTTCCCGTCACCCTCTCTTTCTCCCACTCTCTGTTCACACTCTCTTTCTCCCACTCTCTCTTCACCTCTCTTTCTCCCACTCTCTTCTCAACCCCTCTCTCTCCTACTCTCTCGTCACCCTCTCTTTCTTCCACTCCCTCTTCACCCTCTCTTTTTCCCACGCTCTCTTCACTCTCTCTTTCTCCCACTCTCTCTTCACCCTCTCTATCTCCCCTTTTCTCGTCACCCTCTCTTTCTCCCACTCTCTTCTCAACCACTCTCTCTTCTACTCTCTCATCACCCTCTCTTTCTTCACCCTCTCTCTCCTACTCTCTCGTCACCCTCTCTTTCTTCCACTCCCTCTTCACCCTCTCTTTTTCCCACGCTCTCTTCACCCTCTCTTTCTCCCACTCTCTCTTCACCCTCTCTATCTCCCATTTTCTCGTCACCCTCTCTTTCTCCCACTCTCTCCCACTCTCTTCTCAACCACTCTCTCTTCTACTCTCTCATCACCCTCTCTTTCTTCACCCTCTCTTTCCCCCACTCTCTCTTCATCCTCTCTTTCTCCCACTCTCTCTTCACCCTCTCTATCTCCCATTTTCTCGCCACCCTTTCTTTCTCCCACTCTCTGTTCACCCTCTCTATCTCCCCTTTTCTCGTCACCCTCTCTTTCTCCCACTCTCTTCTCAACCACTCTCTCTTCTACTCTCTCATCACCCTCTCTTTCTTCACCCTCTCTCTCCTACTCTCTCGTCACCCTCTCTTTCTTCCACTCCCTCTTCACCCTCTCTTTTTCCACGCTCTCTTCACCCTCTCTTTCTCCCACTCTCTCTTCACCCTCTCTATCTCCCATTTTCTCGTCACCCTCTCTTTCTCCCACTCTCTCCCACTCTCTTCTCAACCACTCTCTCTTCTACTGTCTCATCACCTCTCTTTCTTCACCCTCTCTTTCCCCACTCTCTCTTCATCCTCTCTTTCTCCCACTCTCTCTTCACCCTCTCTATCTCCCATTTTCTCGCCACCCTTTCTTTCTCCCACTCTCTGTTCACCCTCTCTTTCTCCCACTCTCTCTTCACCCTCTCTTTCTCCCACTCTCTCGACACCCTCTCTTTCTCCCACTCTCTCCCACTCTCTTCTCAACCACTCTCTCTTCTACTCTTTCATCACCCTCTCTTTCTTCACCCTCTCTTCTCCCACTCTCTCTTCACCCTCTTTTCTCCCACTTTTTCGTCAACCTCCCTTTCTCCACTCTCCTCTCAACCCCTCTCTCTCCTACTCTCACGTCACCCTCTCCCTTCTTCTTCCTCTTCCTCTTCACTCTCTCCTCTCCCCCCACTCTCTCTTCACCCTCTCTTTCCACCACTCTCTCTTCACCCTCTCTTTCTCCCACTCTCCTCTTCCCCCTCTCTCTCTTCACCCTCTCTTTCTCCCACTCTTCTCTTCCACCTCCTCACCTCTCTTCCCCACTCTCTCTTCACCCTCTCTCTCTCCCACTCTCTCTTCACCCTCTCTCTCTCCACTCTCTCTCACCTCTCTCTCCTACTCTCTCGTCACCCTCATCCCTCTTCACCCTCTCTTTCCCCCACTCTCTCTTCACCTTTTCTTTCTCCCACTCTCTCTTCACCCCTCTCTTTCTCCCACTCTCTCTTCACCCTCTATTTCTCCCACTCTCTCTTCACCCTCTCTTTCTTCCACTCCTCTTCACCCTCTCTTTCTCCCACTCTCTCCCACCCTCTTTTCAACCTCTCTCCGTCTCCTTCTCATCCCTATCCCATCTCTTCCGAGTCATGTTTGTAAGTTATTTATAAAGGGGATGGGGATGGATGAATCCTATTACAAGATTCTTCGTCAGCGCTTCTGCGCTTGTACATGTTACACAGTATAAATAATTCTTAACAAGTAACTTGCTGCACGCTACAATTTCAGGAACAGAAAAACTGCATTTTTTTCAAAATATGAAACCATTATTTAAATGTTTAACACATTCTTCACCGTTCTGTGTAAGATATAATGATGCATAGAACCATTTACATATATTGTTATTAGTATTTACGGATATGTATACATTTATTACATTACAATGACGTACGGTGAATGAGTATAATTTCATCTTTTACATGTGTTTTATACATTTTAGATAAAACACGATTGGGCTATATATATATAGTCTAGGAGAGCAGCACCTTGTAACCTTTGGAAAAGGCGCTATATAAATCCAATTATTATTATTATTATTATTATTATTATATGACTTTATAAATGGCTTAAAACGGAAAATGAGAGAAATTATATTATATAATCATTATGTTACACTTTATAAACAAGAAATCTTGCTGGAATGAACGTGAATTAGATGAAAGGACGGAAAGAAAAAGGAATGTCCACCTAAATGAAAGAAAAGAATGTGAGTACAGCGTTGGTCACATCCCACCGTGCCAATGATAAGGCACAATACGTCGCGGAGGAACGCACGGATTACTTTTGAATTTTGACATCACGAAACAGAGATATGAGAGAGAATGAAAAAAAAACAAAACAATATCGGTAATTACATCACAATTACCATGATTACATCAGCATAAAAGCACCAAGAGATTAAACATTTGATATATACTTCTAGAAATAGACCGAGAAAATGTAAATAACTCAATAAGGTCGTAACAACTCTACTGACAAAATATCTCATTTCATCAAAACTTCAACAAATCATTTTTCCTTTATTTGCAGTTGTATGTATTGCAAGCGGTACTATAGCAATATCGGTCCCAGAAGCATAGATATATCGATATAACCAACATTCCATCCATAAACACCAGCTACCTGGATACACATCTTTCGGTGTACTAAACCAACCAATCATACCTTCCATTATAGTCACGCGGGACCGAAGGTATACGGTGTCCCTCAACGAAGTCGCATATGTCCCTTTTCTGATTAGCCAAATCCAGTTGAACGTTGATCCGAAATTTATTTTGGGGAAAATAATTTTGCACGGGCTTCATTTCGTCAAAAGCTACAATTATTGTATTATAGGTTAGGTAAGGGATCCGGTAACTTTGTCTCAGATTCTGAAACAAAAATTCTGGATTTAGCTCATGATGCAATGATAATTATAAACCTTTAGGTCAGTCAGGAACCCCATGACTTTTACAAGCCGATCGCCTGTCTGATTATCAAGATATTTATGATTGGAATTACAAATTTTGAAAACCGTTCGCCTGACGGTTTTCATAACACTACAGTCTATTGGAGAAAACGAGTATGGTAAAACTGGTCACTCAAAGGTTTTTACTTTTTTGAGGCACTTCTTGATCATTTTGAAGCGCAATTTTTGTAGGGCTTCAATATTACACCATATCACAGACACTGATAACACGTAGGGCCGTGTATCTCAGATTTAACATTGTTAAACGATCCCTGTAAGGGTTCAATTTAGGGTTGTAGTTAGGCATTTGGTTAATGTAGGAAAGTACATCGGAACAACAGTAGTCGACGGAGGATATACTTATATCCTACAAACAGTCATCATGGTCACACCATGGAGTAGGTCCATGCATGGTCACACACTCGACACTTTTTCACACACGATGATCTCTCCCTTTGAAACCGTGCAGCGATGTCTGTCCTTTTTCCTAAGCCGACTCCATTCACTCCTCGCCTCCCGTTTCCTCCGATGTATGTCAAAGGTCACGAACCGCTCGGGCGCAAAGATGCGTTGATAAAGAGGCGCCATGAGGAGCAGTATCCCGGATGTGATGTACATACCAATGAAAGCCCAGAGGGCGCCTTTGTAGGACCCTGTGTTGTCTATGCTTTGACCTGATAATTTAAAACGAGAATAAGGTTATCTACAAGAGGAAAAATTGAAAAAATCGTGATCTAACTACAGGGTTTGACATATGCCAACGATTCGATAATGATAATGATAAATATGTAGTGCTCACAACTTAAAGGGGCTGTAGCATGACGAGTCTACGCGTCTTTCCCGAGGCCCACTCGGGGAAAATCGGGTATAATACGATTACGGACGACTCGACCGCAGTAGGCCTACGTATTCACGTGCGTGCAACAGACGCAACACCGAAGCGTGAGGAGAACTTCGGTCTGTTTCGCGAACGCTAGCGCGCTGACTTAGATGTACACTGTTGGTCATAATGGTGGAATAATTATTTTTACCCCAATTTATTGAATGATTTTGACAATGATTTATTCCTAATAGATCTACATAATAGTATACATTCTCAGATTTTATTGAATGACAATTGGGGAGTGTTTGTTTTGCGTGACTGCTAAAGCATGTATGTGCTACAATGCTAATCAACTAGGGGACCTACGTCCTTAAGTCACAACTGACAGTAATGGGGATTAATACCTCATACAAGGGCACAAATAAAGCACATCGACACGGTTTTGATCATGGGGGCTCACAGTAACGAGGCCATCGCTTATCCAATGAATCATGACTGTACGCAGCGGGCGCTAGGGTACGTCGACGCCCCCACAAAAAAAAACAAAAAACAAACAAACAAAATGCAATAAATTTTCAATAATTCATTGCATTTTGCCCCGACCCCAAACATAAAAAATCTTCTATGTGGGCATGCCTTGAACCCTAATGCATGGCTCTACAGAGGATTTGTTCCTGTTGTGGACTGGGGGAAAATGCAATAAATTATTGAAAACTTATTGCATTTTCTTTGTTTTTTGTTTTTGTGGGGGCGTCGACGTACCCTAGCGCCCGCTGCGTACAGTAATGATTTATTGGCCAAGCAATGGCCTCGTTACTGTAAGGCCCCAGGATCAAAACCGTGTCGATCAGCTATATTTTAGTGCCCTTTTGCGAGGCATTAATCTACATTACTGTCAGTTATGACTTAAAGACGTATGTCCCCTAGTTGATTAGCATAGTAGCACACATATGCTTTAGGTGTCACGTAAAACAAACACTCGCAAATTATTATTCAATAAAATCGGAGAATGTATACTATTATGTAGGTCTATTAGGAATAAATCATTGTCAAAATCATTCAATAAATTGGGGTAAAAATAATTATTCCACCATTGTGACCAACAGTGTAGATTACGTTTAAATGCAGCACCGGTTTTCTTTGATCCAATACATTTTCTGCAGAAAAACTGTTGGCACCGTTAGAAAATTCCGAAGATCGAAGAGGTGGCAAGTGTTCAAAATAGGGTGATATTCTTTTTACTCACCTTGCCGTATTGTTAACGTATGTATTTTGTTGAATATAGGGCCCCGCTCACAAGCTTAGCTTCTAATGGTTTCCCAATACCATTCGTTTTATGATGTAATCAAGTTAATATATTGTGATTAATGTACTATTACTAGTCTCTTTTTTATGTAAAAGAATATTTCATGTTTTGTGTGGTTTTTAATAAAATGAACTTGAAACTTGAAACTGAACTTGAAACTTACAAACTGAGGGAGATTGGAGTCATATAAATGATAGAATACTATGATTCTAATAAGATTCCATGACAATAATCATCCCGAAACATTATCCCGAGAGGGAAAAATGCCCCAAGAAAAAAATACACACGAGGGCAAAAGTGCCCCATATAAAAATAGAAGTTCTAGGAGTTCTGCAATAAAACCATTGCTTCTACATCATGCCACTCCATTTCAAAGTTACTTTACCAAGACTGGGCCAAATTTCTTTCTCATTTTGATGATTCCAGAACCTTGCAGTACACACCAATACTTATATGCTAGACGATCAACCTTTTCTGATCGATTCCACAACGTTTCTTTCACAATGCAATGGCTTGACCATAACTAGTCTGTATCTACTTTAAAACGTCATTTAAACATCAGTGCCTCACCCACGAGAGAGCCAAGAAGATACCCAGTACCATAGCAGAAGAAGATCACCGCTGAAGTCTCCGTCGCCCTCTCTTGGCCAAAGAAATCAGGAGCAAGGCTGAACGTGACAACGTTGGTTATTGCCACTGAGATGCCAGCGGCTAAAAGGTAATTCAATCATATGTGATTTTTAATGAATTTAAAAAACTTCAACACTGGATCTGGACCCAACACTGTATAATATCCCGACCCTTACATATAACCTCAATCTTAATTGCAACCCTAATCCTAACCCTATACCTTTAACAAAATGCAGCCCGCTTGATTTGACACCTGAGTATTAGTCGCTTTGTCTACGCATTCACCATCTGCCGGTACTATATATATACATGTATATATATATATTTACATTAATCAGGCATGTTAGATGTATTCAGTCATAATCTATTAGTGAATCGGGGCCAATAGAAGATGTATGCAGTCCCTTCCATTTGCCAATCGAGATCAATGTATTGATTCCAATTTCAAGAGAAAGGAACTTGATTGGCTAGCGTTAGGTAGTTTGTATTCTATCGCAACGAAAATATCAGCGATGCAATACATTATGGACCAATTCAGATTGGTTGGCTAACATAAAAGGGATTAGGCATTCAGTCACAAAATTACCACTAGCGATGCGATGCAAGGTTGACCATGAATGGCTTACACTATTGAATATGACTGACAAAGAAAGCAGACAAAATATACAGTTCCTCAGGTAGACATCCCTTCACTGCTATCATGTAGAAAGGTGAATATGCATGTGACACCTGTTCTACACATTTTTACATAATAGCAGTGAAGGGATGTTCCTTTGTCTACCTGAGGAACTGTATATTTTGTCCGCTTTCTTTGTCAGTCATATTCATAGTGTTACCTCAGAGTTTGCCTTTAATATCCCAAATTTAACATCATCGATGCAACTAAACGTTAATCATGATTGGCTGACGCTAGTGAGTTGGCATTTAACCCCCCCGGAAATCTATTGGAATGATCAGTGACGCTACAAAATTAGTGGCTAACGCATTAGAGTTTGCATTCAACTACGAACTTATCATCAGCGCTGCATTATACAGTTGAAAATGGTTGGCAAACGCTAGAGATTTCGCTTTCAATCCCCCAATTTCCCATCAACGATGTAACACAATGATGATCGTGATTGGCTAATGCTAGCAAGTTTGCATTAAATCGCCAAATTACCATCAGTTATACAAAAAGTCGATAGTGCGATAGAATTTGCATTCAATCGAAGAAAATACAGTCATTGATACAAACAAAATTGTGGTACATGATTGGCTTTCGTAAAGTAATGCAATCATATTACTACCATCGATGCAATAAAGAATAGCTCATGATTGGTCACTGCAGGCAAGGTGCATTCAACTTACCAATGGCTGTGCAATAAACTGGTACAACACTCCTCACGACCATAAGTAAGATCCAGACGATGATACCGATGACGTTGGAAATGACTTGGATGAAGATTCTCGGGAAGGGAAGATGTTCCCCGATGAAAATTAGAGCCACTTTACCAACAAGAATGACCAAGGCGGTGAAAGACACGAACTGAACGCCTGTCTGCTCCGTGAAACCAACAGACACTAGGTAATTGATCTGGGGAGAAATAACAGAGGTCCATGCAAGGCCCCGCTGCATAAAACTTACCATTGGTGGTAACTTTGCCATCAATATTAAAAACCATGGCAACATTACCCAACAGCCAATCAAATCAAATTAATGGCAAAGTTACCATCAATGTCACAGTTTTATACAACGGGGCCCAGGATTGTAACTTATGAGAACATTTTACGGTAGACATAAAGGATACAATTCAGAGACCAGTGACCTTTCACCATTACAGCAGAATTATCAAGAAAAGAAATGCATTTTAATGGTTTTTGTTTTGTAACGATTTGCAGAGACAACCAAAGTGTAATATAATTGGGTATCTTTTAGACAAAAGCGCTTTTGCGGTTCAGATCTTTTAAGTTGTCTCTCCTTCCTTTATCATCGTCAATAGCGCGGTACTTCAATTTCGGGAGCATTACTGCGAAGTAGGTGATAGCTGATTGTACTATAGCAGATTTCATTACTCTTTTTGCGATCATACTGTTAGAGACTGCCTAAAGTATATATCGGTGTTGAATAATTGTTATTCATAGATATACATGAAGACAGTTAAATTACGTAACCTAAGGAACCGAAACAAGCCGTAACCAAACGAAAATCAATAATATGTATGACTATTATTTTGTCATTACCAACAGGTATCAATATTTGTATGATTGTATCCTATTTCTGTTCTTTGAAACTATGTCTGAGCCCTTATTTTACATGTGAGCGAAATAGATATCCATGTGGAACATACATTGGACAAATAAATACCTTGAATTGAATTGAATTAAACAGGGATCCTACTTAAACCGCCAAAAGCAGCTAAAAGCCACCGACAGCTGAAAAACTTCCGACATAATGAAAGCAACCAAGAGGCCACATCGATCTCCAAAACTCATTCCTCATCTGTTAGGACCTGAAATTAAATCTCCGTCTGAATATGTGGTTAAAAAAAACCTTGAAACAGCCTTTGCAGTCTTAAGAACCTCTTGGCTCTGTCTTGGCTGCTCAGGGATTTTTCGTCGGCTTATTTTCGACTCTCATATTCTTTTGGTTGTTTGCTGATCTTGGTTGCTATTAGCCGTGGGTTTTATTTGGAGCAATTGGAATATTTTGTTTACCCACGTTCCTCACCGCGTTTACATAGTAGAAGCAGTCGCCGATTCCATTGAGGATGGTTGCGACAGAAATCATCCAGAGCTCTGGGAAGGTCAGGGCCCTACCGATTTTCCGAAGCATCCCAGGGTCTTGAATATCCTCTAGAGGCTTCTCCGATGTTAAGATATCAAGTGCCTCAAGATTAGCCAGCTCTTTGTCGTTGTTGATAGGGTAACGTCTGGCCGCGGTTGCTGGGGAACAGTCATCGCTCTGCCAAGCCTGTTGGATGCCCCTCGACTGATCCATTGTGAAAACTTTTTCTTCAGAATCAAGAACATCGATCGATGCATCACCATTGCTGCTTTCATCGCATGGGGTTTGAGACGACACGTCACAGTTCGTCGTCAATTGATGATAGTATCTCTCATCATCAAGTAGCGCATTATCCGCCTTCTCGGCTGCCGGCTTATCTTCGGAACAAGCATCCGATATCAGACTACGATCGTCAACTGACTTTTCCATCACCATTGTGTCGTCTGCGCGCTGCTCTTCATCTAACAGTAAACTCTCCCCATTCTCCCCCAGTCCATCTACAACTATATTAGCTGGCAGACTACCGTTATATACTTTACTAATGCATTCTCTATTCATCTTCGATGGGTTGTGTAATAAACCATTTAAAAGACACGTTTCTAGATCGTCCGGCATAGCTTCAGCGATTCTGTCGATTGCATAATCGTCCTGTTTCGTTATAACTTTGCAGTATCTGTTCTTCGTTTTTCTGTTCCCATAGTGATCTGATGGAAGGGTGTAGGTGAGGACACATGGAAGACCGACGGCGAGAAGAAGAGCTCCCATGATTCGTAGTGTGATCCTCCAGCCGTAATTCGTAATGAGGAGAGCCATGACTTGTGTCAAAGCCAGCATACCTGAAAGATTGAATAGAGAATGAATACAATAAACACAAGCGGAAAATGTATGTAAAAGATTAACTGAAGTGTTGTGGAAGCAGAGAAAGATTGAAAAGAAGAAGGAAAACAAGGAAAAGAAGAAGAAGACGACGACAAATGAGGAAAATGAGAAGGAGAACACGAAGAAGGAGAAGACGAAGAAGAAGAAGAAGAGGAAGAAGTATAAGAAGAAGAAGAAGAAGAAGAAGAAGAAGAAGAAGAGGAAGAAGAAAAAAGAAAGAAGAATTTGTTGTTGTTGTTGCTGTGTGTTTATTTTGATTCTACGTTCTAGCAGAGAGGTGAAACTATCTCACCCTTCTGGTTGTAGTAAATTTAACGAAGGGCAAACTATAAAAGATAGCTTACCTGCTGTTGATCCAGTAACAGCGATGGCGACTGCCCGCATTGTATTCTTCTCGGGAAAATATAGGACGATCAGATCAAAGGCACACACGGTGACGATCCCGGCGCCCACCCCGGTCATCAACCCGTACGTACCAAACGTGGGTAGGAGGCTCGGTAAGAATGATGTCACAAAGACTCCGACCGAAGCCAATACGATGCCGAAGATGGATACCGAGCGATAGCCGAATCTTTCCGAAGCCAGCTTGATGAATGGGGCGAGCATGAGCGAGATACTGAGAGGGATACTACCGACCCAACCTGAAAGAAAATAAACAAACATATAAACAATCCAATACAACAGAATGCTTAAAGACACTCAGTAGTTAGCTCTCATGGGGAATTCAACACCGTTCGGGTGTTTACCAAATAAGAGGTGCTGTCAATCACCAGAATTAGCCTTCAGTTTTATGACCATCAGGCCTTATGTAACGTACTGCGTTTTCCACCCATTCCCCCAGATGGTAAAGTCACCTCACTTTTCCCACACCCGAAGACTCTCGATAGACGAGGGGGATTTGTCGATTAGCCAACGGGTTCGCTGTGTGGAGGCCTAATACCTGGTCACACGTTAATGATTTTTATTATCCACCAAGTCTGGTGTCAGCGAGTTATAGCCTTGCTGTCTTTTAATAAATGTCATTAGAATCAACCGAATGAAGGTAATATCGAAAAAGAAATATTATCGATAAAAATCAGTACTCAACGTTTTTCTAGAATAATTATATGATGATGATTTAGTGGTTATTTTGCCTGACTGCTAAGATAGCATAAATGCTTGTTAGTAAGCAACCAGAGGACCGACGGCTTTAGGTCTTCTCTGAGGGACCGTAAATGTAAGCGTAAATGTAAGGCCGTAAATGTAAGGCTGGTGTAGAAGTTTGTGTCATGCCATTGCCTACTCTTACGTGTATTTGTAATCAAGTAAGATCTTTCACTGTCCCGAGTGCAATTTCATAGAGGACATAGTGCATGTGTTTATCGAATGTAAACAAAATAAGAATTTTCTTTGATTATATCAAAGATGTTGTGAACTTGTGAAGTACACATTTAATATTGATTTTGTCATGGATATCTCTTGTTTACTTAAGATTAATATTGACAGAGAGATAGACGTTGTAACAACGATCGCATTCTGGTGTATATACAAAACGTTAGTCATCCGGAATAAGTATGGATTTAATCATGGAAACCGTTTCAAACTAAGATACGTATTTGAAAGAGAAATCAAAAACAGAATTGTTGAAAATCAGGAGCTTAAGAAGCCAGACCAGAAATTGCCAAAGAAACTGTTACAAGCACTTTAGATGAAAAATAGCAAAACATTGTATAGTTTAGAAAAAATATATATGATTTCTATTGATAACATTGTGCGTCAATTGCATTTGTTCTCACAATTTTATTTTGATGTTTGAATGTGAATAAACACCTCATTATAGAGGCACACACAAAAAAAGTAAGATCTTTCACAGGTATTTGAATCGTACATATGCGAAATTAAACAAGTTTACTTTTTCAAAAAAGCTTTAGCCATTATTTGAACTGAAATCCAGTTTTCACTTCTCAGGTATGACTACATACATTTCTTTAATCATTAACATTTGTTCTTCATTGAATCCGATACATCTGAAATAAGTATCCGGCTTCAATTTTTCTTCCTTATCTATAACATGGTACAGTATGTATGTTTTCAGAAAATATTTTCATCAAAATATCACACCCCCTCTTATGAATAATTAAAAAAGATTTCATCTCCTTTATTGGTAATATTTTTTTAAATAAACACATTCATATCAGGCCAGACAAACAATATTTCCTGGTAGTATTTTGGTATTATATGGTATGTTAATCATTTTAGGTAAAACATTACAATAGAAGCTTAGGTTACCCCCAAAGGGACTCAATAGACATTTGAAATATACATTTTGATTTCACTTTCTGGTCTCCAGAAAACTAAACAATATCATCAGTAAAAAAAAATCTTCTGTTTATTGGCTCAGATTTTGATGATTTCATGATCGTATTTATTAACTAGAGGGTGAAAAACATTTTTTGTTTAAATCCTTTCTTTCAGAATTCAGAACAAGCAATCGCAAAAATTACCTCTTGTGGATGTGGCAAAGATTTTCTCTAGGTAAAAAAACAGGCCGTCCCCCCTACTCAGCGTCATTTAGGGTACGCGTATGCATGTTCCCTCCCTTTGAAAGCATCCCTATCTCAGGGCTGCAAACATTTTCTGAACCCCCCTTTCGCGGGCTTTTCCTGTATCCGGACCACTGCACAATGTAACCCCCTATCTATGACTTTTTGATATTTTATAACCCCCTTTTAAAATTTCTCAGGAATCCAAAGAGATAAAGAGAAAAAAAAACCCTTTATGTCCGGGTGAAAACTCAAATACACCCTCTTTTTTTATACAATTCTCGGGCCGGACTTTGTCGCGCGAAAAGTACCCCTTTACCAGATATTTTGGGAACACGAAATCGGTCCCTCCCCTCAAGGGGGGGGGGGGGGTGTGGAATAAAATGTGCCTCTGTTCTCCGAGTCAGAGCCATCTATACACAGAGTTTGGCCAACCCGGTTCGAGTTGGACACAACATGGCGACTATTGCTTTCGGTCAGCTCGGAGCCGGTTGGCGGTGTGACTTGGGTTTGCAGGGGGTCCGATCAATACAGCCAACACGGAATTCGATAATCGCAATTAAAACAATTCTTTTCAATGAATTGGAATTAATTACATGCTGTGCATACCTTGACACCATGGAAGGAATAAATGAAAATTATTCGCTCATGATCATTGAAATATTGAGCTACTTTTTAAATTGCGTGATGGCCATAATTATGTAATAGACTTACGGACACGAATTCATCGACGAAGGATGTCTGACTGGATATACAATTTCAAATTTTTACAATTCTGTACTTGCTCGCTTCATTCTTTTGCAAATTCCTCGATTTACTTTGGTGAAAATGCGATTTTCCGTCACAAGAAAACCCTTAAATACAAAGATATACAGTCTATTGCTACCCGAAATATTTTTGGTGAGTGTAAATATATAAATTATCGGGTGTCCGAAAAATATGAAGTATCGGGTGCTCGATTTCGGGGGAATTTCACAATTATCAGTGGCGGGAGAGGGGGGCACCCTCCCATTCCTATCCCCCACCCCCACCGGCCCAACCATCTCATACAATTATAGCAATTTCAGGAGCTATGTGCTTCTCAGCTATATACCAACTACCCTGAGCAGCATTTCCTGAAAAGACATTACTCAAGACTTAATTTTGAGAGAAAGAGAGAAAGAGAGAGAGAGAGAGAGAGAGAGAGAGCGAAAGAGAAGGTGTGTGTGTGTGTGAGGGGGGGGGGGGGTCATAGCAAAAAACAACGATGGAGTACTTTGGCAACAACGTATATTTTTGTTAATCTCGAAACAAATCAAGCACACGCTTACCTGTCAACGTCGCACTGCTCTTTTTAGCACTTTGATATAGTCATTATCATTAAGTAAACAAAACCCTTCCTTTATCTGCTGGTGAACTTATCCCTCTGTCAATACAAGGCTATTAAGGACTTAATCCCTGTATCAACAGAGCTTGCGTACAGTTAGGTGAGCATGGAGAGTTGGGTTAGTCTAGAATTCAGACAATTGCTTTTAGCATGGACCTGCTCTGTAAAGTAGATGTGGTACCAGCAACTGGCAACTTTAGAACTCAAGTCGAACGACAAGTGTAAATAACACATTTACAAGACGCCGCATTCCGAAAGTACGGAAGCGTTAAAGTGCCATTCTACTTGACGACATGACGAGATATTCCATCTTGTCAAGTTGACTTAATATTCATATCATGTCGACATGTACAAATATTTAACTTACCATGTCGACTTATCAACTTTTATTAGTCGACATGGCGAAATAAATTATGTTGCCAAGTCGACTTCACAAAAAGTTCATGTCGTCATGGCGACATAAGTTATCTTGCCAAGTTGACTTCGCATAAAGTTCATGTCGTCATGGCGACATAAATTATCTTACCAAGTCGACTTCCCAAAAAGTATCTGTCGTCATGGCGAAATAAATTATCTTGCCAAGTCGACTTTTCAGAAAGTATGTCGTCATGATGACATGAATTATCTTACCAAGTCGACTTCCCAAAAAGTATATGTCGTCATGGCGAAATAAAAATATCTTGCCAAGTCGACTTCTTAAGAAGTACATGTTGTCATGGCGAGATAAAATATGTTACCGAGTCGACTTACTAACAGTAGATGTCGTCTTGGCGACATAAATGATCACGTGGAGTCAGTTTTAAGAATTACAGTTAAGTGCAATCATGTATTTGGTCTTCGTCACACTACATATCTCGCCATGACGACATATACTTTTTGGGAAGTCGACTTGGTGAGATAATTTATGTCGCTATTACGAGATGAACTTTTTTATGAAGTCGACTTGGCAAGATAATACATGTCGCCATGACGACATGAACTTTTTGTGAAGTCGACTTGGCAAGATAATTTATTTCGCCATGTCGACATTACTTTTTGGGTAGTCGACTTGGTAAGATAATATATGTCGCCATGACGACATGTATTTTTTTAGAAGTCGACTTGGTAAGATAACTTATGTCGCCATGACGACATGAAATTTTTGTGAAGTCGACTTGGCAAGATAATTTATTTCGCCATGTCGACTAATAAAAGTTGATAAGTCGACATGGTAGGTTAAATATCTTTACATGTCGACATGATATGGATATTAAGTCGACTTGACAAGATGAAATATCTCGTCATGTCGTCAAGTAGAATGGCACTTTAACGCTTCCGTACGAAAGAAAGAAATGAATGAAGGAAATAAATGCCAATATCACCGGCGCTTGAGACAGATCGCGGGAGAGATAGAAGCAAAAACAATTCAATATCGCTGTTTACTGCTTTTAATTACAAAAATTATGCCAACGGAAAAAATAAATGAATGAAGGAAATTAATGCCTACATCACCAGCGCTTGAGAAATATAAAGAGAGACATGTCGCAGGAGATCGAGAAGCGAAAACAATTCAATTTAGCTGATGTTACCGGATTTGATATGACTTATAGTAAGCCAACAGAAAGAAAGAAATGAAGAACATGAATGCAGATCGCAGGAGAGAGAGAAGCAAAACAATTCAATATCGCTGTTACCGGCTTTTATTACAAAAATTATGCCAACGGAAAAAATAAATGATTAAAGGAAATGAATGCCTACATCACCAGCGCTTGAGAAATATAAAGAGAGACATGTCGCAGGAGATCGAGAAGCGAAAACAATTCAATGTCGCTGATGTTAATATCGGCTTCATGACAAAAAGTAAGCAACGGAAAGAAAGAAATGAATGAAGAAAATGAATGCCAATATAACAATTAAGTGGTTGGGCAATATAAAGAGAGACAGATCGCGGGAGATCGGGAGAAGCGAAAACAATTCAATGTCGCTGATGTTGATACCGGCTTCATGACAAAAAGTAAGCAACGGAAAAAAAGAAACGAATGAAGAAAATGAATGCCAATATCACCAGCGCTTGAGAATTATGAAGAGAGACAGATTGCGGGAGATCGAGAGAAGCGAAAACAATTCAATTTGGCTGATATTACTACCGTCTATCATGACAAAAAGTAAGCAACGGAAAGAAAGAAATGAATGAAGAAAATGAATGCCAATATAACAAGTGCTTGGGCAATATAAAGAGAGACAGATCGCGGGAGATCGAGAGAAGCGAAAACAATTCAATGTCGCTGATGTTAATACCGGCTTCATGACAAAAAGTAAGCAACGTAAAGAAAGAAATGAATGAAGAAAATGAATGCCTACATCACCAGCACTTGAGAAATATAAAGAGAGACATGTCGCAGGAGATCGAGAAGCGAAAACAATTCAATTTAGCTGATGTTACCGGATTTGATATGACTTATAGTAAGCCAACAGAAAGAAAGAAATGAAGAACAGTCATGAATGCAGATCGCAGGAGAGAGAGAAGCAAAACAATTCAATATCGCTGTTACCGGCTTTTATTACAAAAATTATGCCAACGGAAAAAATAAATGAATGAAGAAATGAATGCCTACATCACCAGCGCTTGAGAAATATAAAGAGAGACATGTCGCAGGAGATCGAGAAGCGAAAACAATTCAATGTCGCTGATGTTAATATCGGCTTCATGACAAAAAGAAAGCCAATACAACGGAAAGAACGAAATGAATGAATTAAATGAATGCCAATATCAATCAAGCGCTTGAGAATTATATAGAAAGACAGATCGCGGAAGAGAGAGAGAAGCGAAAACAATTAAATATCGCTGGTGTTACCAGCTTTTATGACAAAAAGTAAGCCAACGGAAAGAAAGAAATGAGTGAAGAAAATGAATGCCAATATCACCAGTGTTTGAGAATTATTAGAGACAGATTGCTGGCGATTGAGAGAAGCGAGAACAATTCAATTTCGCTTAGTTACAGGCTTTGTGACAAAAAGTAAGCAATAACAACGGAAAGAACGAATGAATGAAGAAAATGAATGCCAATATGCAGCGCTTGATAAATATATAAAGAGAGACAGCTAGATCGCGAAAAAGAAGAAAAGCGAAAACAATTCAATTTAGCTGATGTACCGCTTTAATGATAAAAAGCCAGCCAACGGAAAGAAAGAAATGAATGAATAAAATGAATGCCTTTTTAGAAGAAAAAAGAAATGGCCCGGGAAAGAGTGAGGGGGGGGGGGGGGGGGGGGGGAGAGGGAAACAATAGACATTAATGAAATTAATTTGTATATATTTAAATAGCTGGCCTAATATATATATTAACTGTAATTAGCCTTACTGGCTTAAATGCTCCCCCCCCCCAAAAAAAAAAAAAAAAAAAAAAAAAAAAAAAAAAAAAAATCAAGCTTGGTTTATTTATAATTTCATACCAGTGATTTATCCAAAATTTGCTGGAAATGACATGATTGTTCCGTATTTTTATCTCACTTTTTTGTAAATTATACTTGTTTATTGTTGGAAAACAACAAATCCGAAAAGTACAGTCAGGCCAACTAAAAAAGGCTTATGTGGAAGCATACATGTCAGGGCCCGAGAAACGGCGGGGCTCAAGCTCCCCCCCACCCCCCACTCATTTAGTGTCCTACCAGTGTCACAAATAAGGTATCAAAATATGCTCAACTGACTGTAATTAAATGCCTAAACCCCCTGGGCTTCCACGGGTTCCGTTCCTAGACCCCCCCCCCCCCCACCTAGACCCCAGGCCAAATACGCTACGCTCTACCTTATCGTGAAAACGTTAGCCCCCCCCCCTACTTTGAAAAAACGTTCCGTGGGGCCTACATGACTTGTAACATGTAAGAGTGGTGGTGATGCAGATTTTGTTTTGCCACCGCCCCCCGGAATGCTTTTGCTCATTACGCATTTCATCGATATTGACAACTACAGCAATACCCCCTCCATGATCCAGGCGGTCGCCCCCCCCCCCCCCCCCCAACAAAAAGAGAGAGAGAAAAGAAAGGAAAGAAAGTGGACGTGGGGAGAAAAAAAGAGCAGACAAAGAAAAGAAATTAATGGTACAACGAATCGTCTCCTTTCTCTAATTCAGACAAGAATTTAGAGTCGAGAACGGTATAACGGATCGTCTTCTTTCTCTAATAATTAAATGAAGCGTCAAAGCTTTCACGCTTCGCAAGAGAGGGGGGGGTGGTGGGGGGGGGGTCTGAAATTTAGTCGAGAACGGAACAACGAATCGTCTCCTTTCTCTAATAATTTTAATGAAACGCCAAAGCTTCCGCGCTTGGCGCGTGAGAGGGGGGGGGGGGGGGGGGGGGGGGGACTGAATTCAGACAAGAAATTAGATTCGAGAATGGTACAACGAATCGTCTCCTTTTCTCTAATAATTTAATGAAGCATCAAAGCTTTCACGCTGCGCAAGAGAGAGGGGGGGGGGGGGGGTCTGAATTTAGTCGAGAACGGAACAACGAATCGTCTCCTTTCTCTAATAATTTTAATG